>JAEIFS010000001.1:23795000-24075899 GCA_018904165.1 Zaprionus camerounensis | reverse complement strand
AAAATCTAGACACCCAATCGGTCCTTTTCAGGACCACCAAAGCATTCCTTAAAAGAGAACAAAAATATTCAATTATCGTTTTTTGATTTCAATATAAAAAGTCTCGCAATTAGACGTCGAATTCATTATGCAATTTCGGTTTTACACATTTGGCACATCAGAAACAAGACGCGGAAAGTTACATAGTGTATTAAGTAATCAGTAACGGAACTGTACTTTCCATATATTTTATTTTACCATTGAAAAATATCATCTCTTAGAGAAATATTTGGTCGTCCTGAAAAGGACGTTTGAAGTAGTTTTGTTTATGTACACGAAATGTTCAGTTTGGGATTTTAAGCCTTCTTTTCGGTCTTTTTGGGTAAAAGCACTGCTTGGATGTTAGGCAAAACGCCGCCCTGAGCAATGGTGACTCCCGATAGAAGTTTGTTTAACTCCTCATCGTTACGGATTGCCAATTGCAGATGACGTGGGATAATCCTAGTTTTCTTGTTATCACGAGCAGCGTTTCCAGCCAATTCCAAAACTTCAGCAGCCAAATATTCCATAACGGCAGCCAAATACACAGGAGCACCGGCACCAACACGCTCAGCATAATTTCCTTTGCGAAGTAAACGGTGAATACGACCAACGGGGAACTGAAGACCAGCGCGATTGGAACGCGACTTTGCCTTTCCCTTCACTTTTCCGCCTTTACCACGTCCAGACATATTTCTTTTCTTTCACAATATTACTTTCCACACACAAATATTGAATGAGTATAACAGCCGCACGCTAGGTGATTATATTTATACTTTTTTTTCTACCTACTTTTTCAGTTTAGGGAGGATGAATGAATGCGCAATACACAAAATTTTAACATGAAGGCGTTGCTTAAACAAAAGTATAAATATCAAGCATTTTGATGTGTCTGCAACAAAGAAACATTTGTGAAGTGAATCATTTGTGAGAGTGAATACTAACAATGCCGCCTAAAACCAGTGGAAAGGCAGCCAAGAAGGCTGGCAAGGCTCAGAAGAATATAACTAAGAATGACAAGAAAAAGAAACGCAGGAGGAAGGAGAGCTATGCTATCTATATTTACAAGGTGCTCAAGCAGGTTCACCCTGATACTGGTATTTCCTCTAAGGCGATGAGTATCATGAACAGCTTTGTAAACGATATTTTCGAGCGCATTGCTGCAGAGGCTTCTCGTTTGGCTCACTACAACAAGCGGTCTACAATAACAAGTCGCGAAATTCAAACTGCTGTACGTCTTCTCTTGCCTGGTGAATTGGCCAAGCACGCAGTTAGTGAGGGAACCAAGGCTGTTACCAAGTATACAAGTTCCAAGTAAATTGTAGCTCACTGCAAATAACGATTTCTATGAAAAGGCCCTTTTCAGGGCCACAAATATTTGTTCATGAATTTAAAATTGTTTTTATGTGTATATGCGGTTAATATACTAATTTATATTTGAAAATTTCAAGAAAGCTTTAAGAATGGTACACTTTACGTAGCAATTTTAAATCTGACAATTATTTTTAGTTTTGAACGAACATCTGGTTTAATTTAGTCGATAAATATGAAAAATGTATCTCTTTTAAATAACATAAATTTGTAGCCCTGAAAAGGGCTGTAATTGAATAAAAATTTCATAGCTTGAAATTTTGTAACCGTAACGTAAAAATAAAGTCTTTAAACTTATTTTTTTGTTTTTTTCACTGCACTTTTTTTGGCGATGATGCCGAAGCGGTTTTTTTCGGCTTTGCAGTTGCAGTCTTTGGTTTGGGTGCTTTTGCTTTAGCTGCGCCTGCCTTTGCTTTTGCTGTTGTGGGCTTGGCTTTAACTGTTCCTAATTTCTTAGCATCCTTAGCTTTAACCTTTTCTGCTTTCTTTTTCTCTGCAGACTTTTTCGTAGCTACAACCTTTGATGGCTTTTTATCAGCTACACCTTGGGCTTTCTTACTGTTAGATGTTTTCTTCTTTTTAGCTGCAGTCAGTGGAGCCACCTTTTTAGATTTCTTTTCTACTGATGCAGATTTTGGCTTGGGTTCCTTTTTGGCAGATGCTGACAATTTAAACGAACCAGTAGCACCCTTTCCTTTAGTTTGCACCAATTTTCCGTTTGCCACTGCTGTCTTCAAATACTTTTTAATGAATGGAGCTAGTTTTTGAGCATCACACTTGTATGTAGCAGCAATATATTTCTTAATTGCCATTAATGATGAGCCACCGCGTTCTTTTAAATTCTTAATCGAAGCGTCAACCATTTGTTGAGTTGGTGGATGTGATGGTGGAACTGCTACCTTCTTTACCTTCGAACCAGATGCTGCTTTTTTAGTGGCCACCTTTTTCTCCACTTGGGATTGTGGAGCGGCCACAGGAGAAGCGGATGCTGCAATTGCCGTATCTGACATATTATCGTATTTTTTCACAATGTAGAAACACTTTAAACAAAATTTATATGGCGCCGATGGAAACTTTGGCACTCGTTTGTATGAGAATCAAGGAGAGCGGCTGTAGGCGAATGTTTTCAACAGCGAACGTTTATTGCGCAGAACATTCACTTTATCTAATTATGTTTTTGTAAATTAAAAATATTTCTAGCTAGAAAATGTATTAAATGTGTTGTTTATTTGATTTTTAAATATTTAAGTAATATTACATATATTACTTGTTGTTATTATATTAATTAAATAATTCTCTAGAGTCATTTTAAATTTAACTTTGAGTCATCAGTATAAAATATTTTTCATAAAATTATAATTATTTAACATAAATTAATTGAAATTCACTTCAGTTTTCATTTATATATAATATTTCATTTATTCTTCAGTCGTCTAAAACCAAACGTTTTTGAAAAACTATTATATTTTAATTTTAAACACAGGTTTAACAGACCCCTCGTTGTATAAATGCTCTCATTTTGGATATCTAATACTACCAATAAAAAGTTACTCGTAAAATTAAATATAGTAGTTAAAATGGTGTTTATTTTAATACAAGCCATCTTTATTCATATATTTAGTATATATATATAATGAATCGTTTTTTTATAAGTTAAATTGAAAATAATCAAGTTTTTTAAGTATTTTAAGAATTTTTCTTCATGCGACATTTTAAAGCAAAAGTGCATACATAAATAAATTATTGCTTATCAGTATATATTTTAATGAATGAAATAAAAGAAATTGATGTTAAATAATACAAATTTATTTTTATCAAATAATTTATGAATTTTTATTATAACATAGTAAACTTATAATTTCTTAGCGTAGGTGTATATTATACGAGTATACTTTGTATACATCTTTTATGACTCATTTAATATATATTTAATAATCAGTATTAAGTACTCTCTCTCTCAATTAATAAATTACATAAACCGAAAAAATATTAGTCTCTCTTGAAAATATTTGTGGTCCTGAAAAGGACCGATTTCTTTTATATTCTTAGTGGTTACTTAAGCACGCTCACCACGAATACGTCTAGCCAGTTGGATGTCTTTGGGCATGATTGTGACTCGTTTGGCATGAATAGCACACAGATTTGTGTCTTCGAAGAGACCAACCAAATAGGCCTCACTGGCTTCCTGCAGTGCCATCACAGCAGAGCTCTGGAAACGCAAATCAGTTTTAAAGTCTTGAGCAATTTCTCGGACTAAACGCTGGAACGGCAACTTGCGAATTAGCAACTCGGTGCTCTTCTGGTAGCGACGAATCTCACGCAGAGCAACAGTGCCGGGGCGATAGCGATGGGGTTTCTTTACACCGCCGGTTGCGGGAGCACTTTTGCGTGCTGCCTTAGTTGCCAACTGCTTGCGAGGCGCTTTGCCTCCGGTCGACTTACGAGCTGTTTGCTTAGTACGCGCCATGACTTTTTCAAAATTTGTTCACTTCACACACTCACTGTTGAAAACACAATAAACGCCAAGCCAATTCGTGCATCATTTATATAGGAAAACCGGGGGTTGTTAAAAAGAGAAGGAAAGCATATTTCTGGTCGTTTCTTCGTCACGACCACGCGACTCGGGTATTGTGTGAGCAGTGCAGAAATATCTTTCTACTCACTCGTGTTTTCGGGTTTTTTCGTATAAATATGAGCGCATCTGGCAAAGCGAGCATTAGTTCGTTAGTGGCATTCGTGAAGTGAAAAGTAAAAAATAAAAGTGAAAAATGACTGGTCGTGGTAAAGGTGGCAAAGGCTTGGGTAAAGGAGGCGCTAAACGTCATCGAAAAGTTTTGCGTGACAACATCCAGGGCATCACAAAACCAGCTATTCGTCGTTTAGCCCGTCGTGGCGGCGTAAAGCGCATATCTGGTCTTATTTATGAAGAAACTCGTGGTGTTTTAAAAGTGTTCTTGGAGAATGTCATTCGTGATGCCGTCACCTACACTGAACACGCCAAAAGGAAGACTGTAACGGCAATGGATGTTGTTTATGCACTGAAGAGACAAGGCCGCACTCTATACGGTTTTGGCGGCTAAGAATATTTAAAAACTCAAAATCTAGACACCCAATCGGTCCTTTTCAGGACCACCAAAGCATTCCTTAAAAGAGAACAAAAATATTCAATTATCGTTTTTTGATTTCAATATAAAAAGTCTCGCAATTAGACGTCGAATTCATTATGCAATTTCGGTTTTACACATTTGGCACATCAGAAACAAGACGCGGAAAGTTACATAGTGTATTAAGTAATCAGTAACGGAACTGTACTTTCCATATATTTTATTTTACCATTGAAAAATATCATCTCTTAGAGAAATATTTGGTCGTCCTGAAAAGGACGTTTGAAGTAGTTTTGTTTATGTACACGAAATGTTCAGTTTGGGATTTTAAGCCTTCTTTTCGGTCTTTTTGGGTAAAAGCACTGCTTGGATGTTAGGCAAAACGCCGCCCTGAGCAATGGTGACTCCCGATAGAAGTTTGTTTAACTCCTCATCGTTACGGATTGCCAATTGCAGATGACGTGGGATAATCCTAGTTTTCTTGTTATCACGAGCAGCGTTTCCAGCCAATTCCAAAACTTCAGCAGCCAAATATTCCATAACGGCAGCCAAATACACAGGAGCACCGGCACCAACACGCTCAGCATAATTTCCTTTGCGAAGTAAACGGTGAATACGACCAACGGGGAACTGAAGACCAGCGCGATTGGAACGCGACTTTGCCTTTCCCTTCACTTTTCCGCCTTTACCACGTCCAGACATATTTCTTTTCTTTCACAATATTACTTTCCACACACAAATATTGAATGAGTATAACAGCCGCACGCTAGGTGATTATATTTATACTTTTTTTTCTACCTACTTTTTCAGTTTAGGGAGGATGAATGAATGCGCAATACACAAAATTTTAACATGAAGGCGTTGCTTAAACAAAAGTATAAATATCAAGCATTTTGATGTGTCTGCAACAAAGAAACATTTGTGAAGTGAATCATTTGTGAGAGTGAATACTAACAATGCCGCCTAAAACCAGTGGAAAGGCAGCCAAGAAGGCTGGCAAGGCTCAGAAGAATATAACTAAGAATGACAAGAAAAAGAAACGCAGGAGGAAGGAGAGCTATGCTATCTATATTTACAAGGTGCTCAAGCAGGTTCACCCTGATACTGGTATTTCCTCTAAGGCGATGAGTATCATGAACAGCTTTGTAAACGATATTTTCGAGCGCATTGCTGCAGAGGCTTCTCGTTTGGCTCACTACAACAAGCGGTCTACAATAACAAGTCGCGAAATTCAAACTGCTGTACGTCTTCTCTTGCCTGGTGAATTGGCCAAGCACGCAGTTAGTGAGGGAACCAAGGCTGTTACCAAGTATACAAGTTCCAAGTAAATTGTAGCTCACTGCAAATAACGATTTCTATGAAAAGGCCCTTTTCAGGGCCACAAATATTTGTTCATGAATTTAAAATTGTTTTTATGTGTATATGCGGTTAATATACTAATTTATATTTGAAAATTTCAAGAAAGCTTTAAGAATGGTACACTTTACGTAGCAATTTTAAATCTGACAATTATTTTTAGTTTTGAACGAACATCTGGGTCTTTAATTTAGTCGATAAATATGAAAAATGTATCTCTTTTAAATAACATAAATTTGTAGCCCTGAAAAGGGCTGTAATTGAATAAAAATTTCATAGCTTGAAATTTTGTAACCGTAACGTAAAAATAAAGTCTTTAAACTTATTTTTTTGTTTTTTTCACTGCACTTTTTTTGGCGATGATGCCGAAGCGGTTTTTTCGGCTTTGCAGTTGCAGTCTTTGGTTTGGGTGCTTTTGCTTTAGCTGCGCCTGCCTTTGCTTTTGCTGTTGTGGGCTTGGCTTTAACTGTTCCTAATTTCTTAGCATCCTTAGCTTTAACCTTTTCTGCTTTCTTTTTCTCTGCAGACTTTTTCGTAGCTACAACCTTTGATGGCTTTTTATCAGCTACACCTTGGGCTTTCTTACTGTTAGATGTTTTCTTCTTTTTAGCTGCAGTCAGTGGAGCCACCTTTTTAGATTTCTTTTCTACTGATGCAGATTTTGGCTTGGGTTCCTTTTTGGCAGATGCTGACAATTTAAACGAACCAGTAGCACCCTTTCCTTTAGTTTGCACCAATTTTCCGTTTGCCACTGCTGTCTTCAAATACTTTTTAATGAATGGAGCTAGTTTTTGAGCATCACACTTGTATGTAGCAGCAATATATTTCTTAATTGCCATTAATGATGAGCCACCGCGTTCTTTTAAATTCTTAATCGAAGCGTCAACCATTTGTTGAGTTGGTGGATGTGATGGTGGAACTGCTACCTTCTTTACCTTCGAACCAGATGCTGCTTTTTTAGTGGCCACCTTTTTCTCCACTTGGGATTGTGGAGCGGCCACAGGAGAAGCGGATGCTGCAATTGCCGTATCTGACATATTATCGTATTTTTTCACAATGTAGAAACACTTTAAACAAAATTTATATGGCGCCGATGGAAACTTTGGCACTCGTTTGTATGAGAATCAAGGAGAGCGGCTGTAGGCGAATGTTTTCAACAGCGAACGTTTATTGCGCAGAACATTCACTTTATCTAATTATGTTTTTGTAAATTAAAAATATTTCTAGCTAGAAAATGTATTAAATGTGTTGTTTATTTGATTTTTAAATATTTAAGTAATATTACATATATTACTTGTTGTTATTATATTAATTAAATAATTCTCTAGAGTCATTTTAAATTTAACTTTGAGTCATCAGTATAAAATATTTTTCATAAAATTATAATTATTTAACATAAATTAATTGAAATTCACTTCAGTTTTCATTTATATATAATATTTCATTTATTCTTCAGTCGTCTAAAACCAAACGTTTTTGAAAAACTATTATATTTTAATTTTAAACACAGGTTTAACAGACCCCTCGTTGTATAAATGCTCTCATTTTGGATATCTAATACTACCAATAGAAAAGTTACTCGTAAAATTAAATATAGTAGTTAAAATGGTGTTTATTTTAATACAAGCCATCTTTATTCATATATTTAGTATATATATAAAATGAATCGTTTTTTTATAAGTTAAATTGAAAATAATCAAGTTTTTTAAGTATTTTAAGAATTTTTCTTCATGCGACATTTTAAAGCAAAAGTGCATACATAAATAAATTATTGCTTATCAGTATATATTTTAATGAATGAAATAAAAGAAATTGATGTTAAATAATACAAATTTATTTTTATCAAATAATTTATGAATTTTTATTATAACATAGTAAACTTATAATTTCTTAGCGTAGGTGTATATTATACGAGTATACTTTGTATACATCTTTTATGACTCATTTAATATATATTTAATAATCAGTATTAAGTACTCTCTCTCTCAATTAATAAATTACATAAACCGAAAAAATATTAGTCTCTCTTGAAAATATTTGTGGTCCTGAAAAGGACCGATTTCTTTTATATTCTTAGTGGTTACTTAAGCACGCTCACCACGAATACGTCTAGCCAGTTGGATGTCTTTGGGCATGATTGTGACTCGTTTGGCATGAATAGCACACAGATTTGTGTCTTCGAAGAGACCAACCAAATAGGCCTCACTGGCTTCCTGCAGTGCCATCACAGCAGAGCTCTGGAAACGCAAATCAGTTTTAAAGTCTTGAGCAATTTCTCGGACTAAACGCTGGAACGGCAACTTGCGAATTAGCAACTCGGTGCTCTTCTGGTAGCGACGAATCTCACGCAGAGCAACAGTGCCGGGGCGATAGCGATGGGGTTTCTTTACACCGCCGGTTGCGGGAGCACTTTTGCGTGCTGCCTTAGTTGCCAACTGCTTGCGAGGCGCTTTGCCTCCGGTCGACTTACGAGCTGTTTGCTTAGTACGCGCCATGACTTTTTCAAAATTTGTTCACTTCACACACTCACTGTTGAAAACACAATAAACGCCAAGCCAATTCGTGCATCATTTATATAGGAAAACCGGGGGTTGTTAAAAAGAGAAGGAAAGCATATTTCTGGTCGTTTCTTCGTCACGACCACGCGACTCGGGTATTGTGTGAGCAGTGCAGAAATATCTTTCTACTCACTCGTGTTTTCGGGTTTTTTCGTATAAATATGAGCGCATCTGGCAAAGCGAGCATTAGTTCGTTAGTGGCATTCGTGAAGTGAAAAGTAAAAAATAAAAGTGAAAAATGACTGGTCGTGGTAAAGGTGGCAAAGGCTTGGGTAAAGGAGGCGCTAAACGTCATCGAAAAGTTTTGCGTGACAACATCCAGGGCATCACAAAACCAGCTATTCGTCGTTTAGCCCGTCGTGGCGGCGTAAAGCGCATATCTGGTCTTATTTATGAAGAAACTCGTGGTGTTTTAAAAGTGTTCTTGGAGAATGTCATTCGTGATGCCGTCACCTACACTGAACACGCCAAAAGGAAGACTGTAACGGCAATGGATGTTGTTTATGCACTGAAGAGACAAGGCCGCACTCTATACGGTTTTGGCGGCTAAGAATATTTAAAAACTCAAAATCTAGACACCCAATCGGTCCTTTTCAGGACCACCAAAGCATTCCTTAAAAGAGAACAAAAATATTCAATTATCGTTTTTTGATTTCAATATAAAAAGTCTCGCAATTAGACGTCGAATTCATTATGCAATTTCGGTTTTACACATTTGGCACATCAGAAACAAGACGCGGAAAGTTACATAGTGTATTAAGTAATCAGTAACGGAACTGTACTTTCCATATATTTTATTTTACCATTGAAAAATATCATCTCTTAGAGAAATATTTGGTCGTCCTGAAAAGGACGTTTGAAGTAGTTTTGTTTATGTACACGAAATGTTCAGTTTGGGATTTTAAGCCTTCTTTTCGGTCTTTTTGGGTAAAAGCACTGCTTGGATGTTAGGCAAAACGCCGCCCTGAGCAATGGTGACTCCCGATAGAAGTTTGTTTAACTCCTCATCGTTACGGATTGCCAATTGCAGATGACGTGGGATAATCCTAGTTTTCTTGTTATCACGAGCAGCGTTTCCAGCCAATTCCAAAACTTCAGCAGCCAAATATTCCATAACGGCAGCCAAATACACAGGAGCACCGGCACCAACACGCTCAGCATAATTTCCTTTGCGAAGTAAACGGTGAATACGACCAACGGGGAACTGAAGACCAGCGCGATTGGAACGCGACTTTGCCTTTCCCTTCACTTTTCCGCCTTTACCACGTCCAGACATATTTCTTTTCTTTCACAATATTACTTTCCACACACAAATATTGAATGAGTATAACAGCCGCACGCTAGGTGATTATATTTATACTTTTTTTTCTACCTACTTTTTCAGTTTAGGGAGGATGAATGAATGCGCAATACACAAAATTTTAACATGAAGGCGTTGCTTAAACAAAAGTATAAATATCAAGCATTTTGATGTGTCTGCAACAAAGAAACATTTGTGAAGTGAATCATTTGTGAGAGTGAATACTAACAATGCCGCCTAAAACCAGTGGAAAGGCAGCCAAGAAGGCTGGCAAGGCTCAGAAGAATATAACTAAGAATGACAAGAAAAAGAAACGCAGGAGGAAGGAGAGCTATGCTATCTATATTTACAAGGTGCTCAAGCAGGTTCACCCTGATACTGGTATTTCCTCTAAGGCGATGAGTATCATGAACAGCTTTGTAAACGATATTTTCGAGCGCATTGCTGCAGAGGCTTCTCGTTTGGCTCACTACAACAAGCGGTCTACAATAACAAGTCGCGAAATTCAAACTGCTGTACGTCTTCTCTTGCCTGGTGAATTGGCCAAGCACGCAGTTAGTGAGGGAACCAAGGCTGTTACCAAGTATACAAGTTCCAAGTAAATTGTAGCTCACTGCAAATAACGATTTCTATGAAAAGGCCCTTTTCAGGGCCACAAATATTTGTTCATGAATTTAAAATTGTTTTTATGTGTATATGCGGTTAATATACTAATTTATATTTGAAAATTTCAAGAAAGCTTTAAGAATGGTACACTTTACGTAGCAATTTTAAATCTGACAATTATTTTTAGTTTTGAACGAACATCTGGGTCTTTAATTTAGTCGATAAATATGAAAAATGTATCTCTTTTAAATAACATAAATTTGTAGCCCTGAAAAGGGCTGTAATTGAATAAAAATTTCATAGCTTGAAATTTTGTAACCGTAACGTAAAAATAAAGTCTTTAAACTTATTTTTTTGTTTTTTTCACTGCACTTTTTTTTGGCGATGATGCCGAAGCGGTTTTTTTCGGCTTTGCAGTTGCAGTCTTTGGTTTGGGTGCTTTTGCTTTAGCTGCGCCTGCCTTTGCTTTTGCTGTTGTGGGCTTGGCTTTAACTGTTCCTAATTTCTTAGCATCCTTAGCTTTAACCTTTTCTGCTTTCTTTTTCTCTGCAGACTTTTTCGTAGCTACAACCTTTGATGGCTTTTTATCAGCTACACCTTGGGCTTTCTTACTGTTAGATGTTTTCTTCTTTTTAGCTGCAGTCAGTGGAGCCACCTTTTTAGATTTCTTTTCTACTGATGCAGATTTTGGCTTGGGTTCCTTTTTGGCAGATGCTGACAATTTAAACGAACCAGTAGCACCCTTTCCTTTAGTTTGCACCAATTTTCCGTTTGCCACTGCTGTCTTCAAATACTTTTTAATGAATGGAGCTAGTTTTTGAGCATCACACTTGTATGTAGCAGCAATATATTTCTTAATTGCCATTAATGATGAGCCACCGCGTTCTTTTAAATTCTTAATCGAAGCGTCAACCATTTGTTGAGTTGGTGGATGTGATGGTGGAACTGCTACCTTCTTTACCTTCGAACCAGATGCTGCTTTTTTAGTGGCCACCTTTTTCTCTCCACTTGGGATTGTGGAGCGGCCACAGGAGAAGCGGATGCTGCAATTGCCGTATCTGACATATTATCGTATTTTTTCACAATGTAGAAACACTTTAAACAAAATTTATATGGCGCCGATGGAAACTTTGGCACTCGTTTGTATGAGAATCAAGGAGAGCGGCTGTAGGCGAATGTTTTCAACAGCGAACGTTTATTGCGCAGAACATTCACTTTATCTAATTATGTTTTTGTAAATTAAAAATATTTCTAGCTAGAAAATGTATTAAATGTGTTGTTTATTTGATTTTTAAATATTTAAGTAATATTACATATATTACTTGTTGTTATTATATTAATTAAATAATTCTCTAGAGTCATTTTAAATTTAACTTTGAGTCATCAGTATAAAATATTTTTCATAAAATTATAATTATTTAACATAAATTAATTGAAATTCACTTCAGTTTTCATTTATATATAATATTTCATTTATTCTTCAGTCGTCTAAAACCAAACGTTTTTGAAAAACTATTATATTTTAATTTTAAACACAGGTTTAACAGACCCCTCGTTGTATAAATGCTCTCATTTTGGATATCTAATACTACCAATAGAAAAGTTACTCGTAAAATTAAATATAGTAGTTAAAATGGTGTTTATTTTAATACAAGCCATCTTTATTCATATATTTAGTATATATATATAATGAATCGTTTTTTTATAAGTTAAATTGAAAATAATCAAGTTTTTTAAGTATTTTAAGAATTTTTCTTCATGCGACATTTTAAAGCAAAAGTGCATACATAAATAAATTATTGCTTATCAGTATATATTTTAATGAATGAAATAAAAGAAATTGATGTTAAATAATACAAATTTATTTTTATCAAATAATTTATGAATTTTTATTATAACATAGTAAACTTATAATTTCTTAGCGTAGGTGTATATTATACGAGTATACTTTGTATACATCTTTTATGACTCATTTAATATATATTTAATAATCAGTATTAAGTACTCTCTCTCTCAATTAATAAATTACATAAACCGAAAAATATTAGTCTCTCTTGAAAATATTTGTGGTCCTGAAAAGGACCGATTTCTTTTATATTCTTAGTGGTTACTTAAGCACGCTCACCACGAATACGTCTAGCCAGTTGGATGTCTTTGGGCATGATTGTGACTCGTTTGGCATGAATAGCACACAGATTTGTGTCTTCGAAGAGACCAACCAAATAGGCCTCACTGGCTTCCTGCAGTGCCATCACAGCAGAGCTCTGGAAACGCAAATCAGTTTTAAAGTCTTGAGCAATTTCTCGGACTAAACGCTGGAACGGCAACTTGCGAATTAGCAACTCGGTGCTCTTCTGGTAGCGACGAATCTCACGCAGAGCAACAGTGCCGGGGCGATAGCGATGGGGTTTCTTTACACCGCCGGTTGCGGGAGCACTTTTGCGTGCTGCCTTAGTTGCCAACTGCTTGCGAGGCGCTTTGCCTCCGGTCGACTTACGAGCTGTTTGCTTAGTACGCGCCATGACTTTTTCAAAATTTGTTCACTTCACACACTCACTGTTGAAAACACAATAAACGCCAAGCCAATTCGTGCATCATTTATATAGGAAAACCGGGGGTTGTTAAAAAGAGAAGGAAAGCATATTTCTGGTCGTTTCTTCGTCACGACCACGCGACTCGGGTATTGTGTGAGCAGTGCAGAAATATCTTTCTACTCACTCGTGTTTTCGGGTTTTTTCGTATAAATATGAGCGCATCTGGCAAAGCGAGCATTAGTTCGTTAGTGGCATTCGTGAAGTGAAAAGTAAAAAATAAAAGTGAAAAATGACTGGTCGTGGTAAAGGTGGCAAAGGCTTGGGTAAAGGAGGCGCTAAACGTCATCGAAAAGTTTTGCGTGACAACATCCAGGGCATCACAAAACCAGCTATTCGTCGTTTAGCCCGTCGTGGCGGCGTAAAGCGCATATCTGGTCTTATTTATGAAGAAACTCGTGGTGTTTTAAAAGTGTTCTTGGAGAATGTCATTCGTGATGCCGTCACCTACACTGAACACGCCAAAAGGAAGACTGTAACGGCAATGGATGTTGTTTATGCACTGAAGAGACAAGGCCGCACTCTATACGGTTTTGGCGGCTAAGAATATTTAAAAACTCAAAATCTAGACACCCAATCGGTCCTTTTCAGGACCACCAAAGCATTCCTTAAAAGAGAACAAAAATATTCAATTATCGTTTTTTGATTTCAATATAAAAAGTCTCGCAATTAGACGTCGAATTCATTATGCAATTTCGGTTTTACACATTTGGCACATCAGAAACAAGACGCGGAAAGTTACATAGTGTATTAAGTAATCAGTAACGGAACTGTACTTTCCATATATTTTATTTTACCATTGAAAAATATCATCTCTTAGAGAAATATTTGGTCGTCCTGAAAAGGACGTTTGAAGTAGTTTTGTTTATGTACACGAAATGTTCAGTTTGGGATTTTAAGCCTTCTTTTCGGTCTTTTTGGGTAAAAGCACTGCTTGGATGTTAGGCAAAACGCCGCCCTGAGCAATGGTGACTCCCGATAGAAGTTTGTTTAACTCCTCATCGTTACGGATTGCCAATTGCAGATGACGTGGGATAATCCTAGTTTTCTTGTTATCACGAGCAGCGTTTCCAGCCAATTCCAAAACTTCAGCAGCCAAATATTCCATAACGGCAGCCAAATACACAGGAGCACCGGCACCAACACGCTCAGCATAATTTCCTTTGCGAAGTAAACGGTGAATACGACCAACGGGGAACTGAAGACCAGCGCGATTGGAACGCGACTTTGCCTTTCCCTTCACTTTTCCGCCTTTACCACGTCCAGACATATTTCTTTTCTTTCACAATATTACTTTCCACACACAAATATTGAATGAGTATAACAGCCGCACGCTAGGTGATTATATTTATACTTTTTTTTCTACCTACTTTTTCAGTTTAGGGAGGATGAATGAATGCGCAATACACAAAATTTTAACATGAAGGCGTTGCTTAAACAAAAGTATAAATATCAAGCATTTTGATGTGTCTGCAACAAAGAAACATTTGTGAAGTGAATCATTTGTGAGAGTGAATACTAACAATGCCGCCTAAAACCAGTGGAAAGGCAGCCAAGAAGGCTGGCAAGGCTCAGAAGAATATAACTAAGAATGACAAGAAAAAGAAACGCAGGAGGAAGGAGAGCTATGCTATCTATATTTACAAGGTGCTCAAGCAGGTTCACCCTGATACTGGTATTTCCTCTAAGGCGATGAGTATCATGAACAGCTTTGTAAACGATATTTTCGAGCGCATTGCTGCAGAGGCTTCTCGTTTGGCTCACTACAACAAGCGGTCTACAATAACAAGTCGCGAAATTCAAACTGCTGTACGTCTTCTCTTGCCTGGTGAATTGGCCAAGCACGCAGTTAGTGAGGGAACCAAGGCTGTTACCAAGTATACAAGTTCCAAGTAAATTGTAGCTCACTGCAAATAACGATTTCTATGAAAAGGCCCTTTTCAGGGCCACAAATATTTGTTCATGAATTTCAGAATTTAAAATTGTTTTTATGTGTATATGCGGTTAATATACTAATTTATATTTGAAAATTTCAAGAAAGCTTTAAGAATGGTACACTTTACGTAGCAATTTTAAATCTGACAATTATTTTTAGTTTTGAACGAACATCTGGATCTTTAATTTAGTCGATAAATATGAAAAATGTATCTCTTTTAAATAACATAAATTTGTAGCCCTGAAAAGGGCTGTAATTGAATAAAAATTTCATAGCTTGAAATTTTGTAACCGTAACGTAAAAATAAAGTCTTTAAACTTATTTTTTTGTTTTTTTCACTGCACTTTTTTTTGGCGATGATGCCGAAGCGGTTTTTTTCGGCTTTGCAGTTGCAGTCTTTGGTTTGGGTGCTTTTGCTTTAGCTGCGCCTGCCTTTGCTTTTGCTGTTGTGGGCTTGGCTTTAACTGTTCCTAATTTCTTAGCATCCTTAGCTTTAACCTTTTCTGCTTTCTTTTTCTCTGCAGACTTTTTCGTAGCTACAACCTTTGATGGCTTTTTATCAGCTACACCTTGGGCTTTCTTACTGTTAGATGTTTTCTTCTTTTTAGCTGCAGTCAGTGGAGCCACCTTTTTAGATTTCTTTTCTACTGATGCAGATTTTGGCTTGGGTTCCTTTTTGGCAGATGCTGACAATTTAAACGAACCAGTAGCACCCTTTCCTTTAGTTTGCACCAATTTTCCGTTTGCCACTGCTGTCTTCAAATACTTTTTAATGAATGGAGCTAGTTTTTGAGCATCACACTTGTATGTAGCAGCAATATATTTCTTAATTGCCATTAATGATGAGCCACCGCGTTCTTTTAAATTCTTAATCGAAGCGTCAACCATTTGTTGAGTTGGTGGATGTGATGGTGGAACTGCTACCTTCTTTACCTTCGAACCAGATGCTGCTTTTTTAGTGGCCACCTTTTTCTCCACTTGGGATTGTGGAGCGGCCACAGGAGAAGCGGATGCTGCAATTGCCGTATCTGACATATTATCGTATTTTTTCACAATGTAGAAACACTTTAAACAAAATTTATATGGCGCCGATGGAAACTTTGGCACTCGTTTGTATGAGAATCAAGGAGAGCGGCTGTAGGCGAATGTTTTCAACAGCGAACGTTTATTGCGCAGAACATTCACTTTATCTAATTATGTTTTTGTAAATTAAAAATATTTCTAGCTAGAAAATGTATTAAATGTGTTGTTTATTTGATTTTTAAATATTTAAGTAATATTACATATATTACTTGTTGTTATTATATTAATTAAATAATTCTCTAGAGTCATTTTAAATTTAACTTTGAGTCATCAGTATAAAATATTTTTCATAAAATTATAATTATTTAACATAAATTAATTGAAATTCACTTCAGTTTTCATTTATATATAATATTTCATTTATTCTTCAGTCGTCTAAAACCAAACGTTTTTGAAAAACTATTATATTTTAATTTTAAACACAGGTTTAACAGACCCCTCGTTGTATAAATGCTCTCATTTTGGATATCTAATACTACCAATAGAAAAGTTACTCGTAAAATTAAATATAGTAGTTAAAATGGTGTTTATTTTAATACAAGCCATCTTTATTCATATATTTAGTATATATATATAATGAATCGTTTTTTTATAAGTTAAATTGAAAATAATCAAGTTTTTTAAGTATTTTAAGAATTTTTCTTCATGCGACATTTTAAAGCAAAAGTGCATACATAAATAAATTATTGCTTATCAGTATATATTTTAATGAATGAAATAAAAGAAATTGATGTTAAATAATACAAATTTATTTTTATCAAATAATTTATGAATTTTTATTATAACATAGTAAACTTATAATTTCTTAGCGTAGGTGTATATTATACGAGTATACTTTGTATACATCTTTTATGACTCATTTAATATATATTTAATAATCAGTATTAAGTACTCTCTCTCTCAATTAATAAATTACATAAACCGAAAAAATATTAGTCTCTCTTGAAAATATTTGTGGTCCTGAAAAGGACCGATTTCTTTTATATTCTTAGTGGTTACTTAAGCACGCTCACCACGAATACGTCTAGCCAGTTGGATGTCTTTGGGCATGATTGTGACTCGTTTGGCATGAATAGCACACAGATTTGTGTCTTCGAAGAGACCAACCAAATAGGCCTCACTGGCTTCCTGCAGTGCCATCACAGCAGAGCTCTGGAAACGCAAATCAGTTTTAAAGTCTTGAGCAATTTCTCGGACTAAACGCTGGAACGGCAACTTGCGAATTAGCAACTCGGTGCTCTTCTGGTAGCGACGAATCTCACGCAGAGCAACAGTGCCGGGGCGATAGCGATGGGGTTTCTTTACACCGCCGGTTGCGGGAGCACTTTTGCGTGCTGCCTTAGTTGCCAACTGCTTGCGAGGCGCTTTGCCTCCGGTCGACTTACGAGCTGTTTGCTTAGTACGCGCCATGACTTTTTCAAAATTTGTTCACTTCACACACTCACTGTTGAAAACACAATAAACGCCAAGCCAATTCGTGCATCATTTATATAGGAAAACCGGGGGTTGTTAAAAAGAGAAGGAAAGCATATTTCTGGTCGTTTCTTCGTCACGACCACGCGACTCGGGTATTGTGTGAGCAGTGCAGAAATATCTTTCTACTCACTCGTGTTTTCGGGTTTTTTCGTATAAATATGAGCGCATCTGGCAAAGCGAGCATTAGTTCGTTAGTGGCATTCGTGAAGTGAAAAGTAAAAAATAAAAGTGAAAAATGACTGGTCGTGGTAAAGGTGGCAAAGGCTTGGGTAAAGGAGGCGCTAAACGTCATCGAAAAGTTTTGCGTGACAACATCCAGGGCATCACAAAACCAGCTATTCGTCGTTTAGCCCGTCGTGGCGGCGTAAAGCGCATATCTGGTCTTATTTATGAAGAAACTCGTGGTGTTTTAAAAGTGTTCTTGGAGAATGTCATTCGTGATGCCGTCACCTACACTGAACACGCCAAAAGGAAGACTGTAACGGCAATGGATGTTGTTTATGCACTGAAGAGACAAGGCCGCACTCTATACGGTTTTGGCGGCTAAGAATATTTAAAAACTCAAAATCTAGACACCCAATCGGTCCTTTTCAGGACCACCAAAGCATTCCTTAAAAGAGAACAAAAATATTCAATTATCGTTTTTTGATTTCAATATAAAAAGTCTCGCAATTAGACGTCGAATTCATTATGCAATTTCGGTTTTACACATTTGGCACATCAGAAACAAGACGCGGAAAGTTACATAGTGTATTAAGTAATCAGTAACGGAACTGTACTTTCCATATATTTTATTTTACCATTGAAAAATATCATCTCTTAGAGAAATATTTGGTCGTCCTGAAAAGGACGTTTGAAGTAGTTTTGTTTATGTACACGAAATGTTCAGTTTGGGATTTTAAGCCTTCTTTTCGGTCTTTTTGGGTAAAAGCACTGCTTGGATGTTAGGCAAAACGCCGCCCTGAGCAATGGTGACTCCCGATAGAAGTTTGTTTAACTCCTCATCGTTACGGATTGCCAATTGCAGATGACGTGGGATAATCCTAGTTTTCTTGTTATCACGAGCAGCGTTTCCAGCCAATTCCAAAACTTCAGCAGCCAAATATTCCATAACGGCAGCCAAATACACAGGAGCACCGGCACCAACACGCTCAGCATAATTTCCTTTGCGAAGTAAACGGTGAATACGACCAACGGGGAACTGAAGACCAGCGCGATTGGAACGCGACTTTGCCTTTCCCTTCACTTTTCCGCCTTTACCACGTCCAGACATATTTCTTTTCTTTCACAATATTACTTTCCACACACAAATATTGAATGAGTATAACAGCCGCACGCTAGGTGATTATATTTATACTTTTTTTTCTACCTACTTTTTCAGTTTAGGGAGGATGAATGAATGCGCAATACACAAAATTTTAACATGAAGGCGTTGCTTAAACAAAAGTATAAATATCAAGCATTTTGATGTGTCTGCAACAAAGAAACATTTGTGAAGTGAATCATTTGTGAGAGTGAATACTAACAATGCCGCCTAAAACCAGTGGAAAGGCAGCCAAGAAGGCTGGCAAGGCTCAGAAGAATATAACTAAGAATGACAAGAAAAAGAAACGCAGGAGGAAGGAGAGCTATGCTATCTATATTTACAAGGTGCTCAAGCAGGTTCACCCTGATACTGGTATTTCCTCTAAGGCGATGAGTATCATGAACAGCTTTGTAAACGATATTTTCGAGCGCATTGCTGCAGAGGCTTCTCGTTTGGCTCACTACAACAAGCGGTCTACAATAACAAGTCGCGAAATTCAAACTGCTGTACGTCTTCTCTTGCCTGGTGAATTGGCCAAGCACGCAGTTAGTGAGGGAACCAAGGCTGTTACCAAGTATACAAGTTCCAAGTAAATTGTAGCTCACTGCAAATAACGATTTCTATGAAAAGGCCCTTTTCAGGGCCACAAATATTTGTTCATGAATTTAAAATTGTTTTTATGTGTATATGCGGTTAATATACTAATTTATATTTGAAAATTTCAAGAAAGCTTTAAGAATGGTACACTTTACGTAGCAATTTTAAATCTGACAATTATTTTTAGTTTTGAACGAACATCTGGGTCTTTAATTTAGTCGATAAATATGAAAAATGTATCTCTTTTAAATAACATAAATTTGTAGCCCTGAAAAGGGCTGTAATTGAATAAAAATTTCATAGCTTGAAATTTTGTAACCGTAACGTAAAAATAAAGTCTTTAAACTTATTTTTTTGTTTTTTTCACTGCACTTTTTTTGGCGATGATGCCGAAGCGGTTTTTTTCGGCTTTGCAGTTGCAGTCTTTGGTTTGGGTGCTTTTGCTTTAGCTGCGCCTGCCTTTGCTTTTGCTGTTGTGGGCTTGGCTTTAACTGTTCCTAATTTCTTAGCATCCTTAGCTTTAACCTTTTCTGCTTTCTTTTTCTCTGCAGACTTTTTCGTAGCTACAACCTTTGATGGCTTTTTATCAGCTACACCTTGGGCTTTCTTACTGTTAGATGTTTTCTTCTTTTTAGCTGCAGTCAGTGGAGCCACCTTTTTAGATTTCTTTTCTACTGATGCAGATTTTGGCTTGGGTTCCTTTTTGGCAGATGCTGACAATTTAAACGAACCAGTAGCACCCTTTCCTTTAGTTTGCACCAATTTTCCGTTTGCCACTGCTGTCTTCAAATACTTTTTAATGAATGGAGCTAGTTTTTGAGCATCACACTTGTATGTAGCAGCAATATATTTCTTAATTGCCATTAATGATGAGCCACCGCGTTCTTTTAAATTCTTAATCGAAGCGTCAACCATTTGTTGAGTTGGTGGATGTGATGGTGGAACTGCTACCTTCTTTACCTTCGAACCAGATGCTGCTTTTTTAGTGGCCACCTTTTTCTCCACTTGGGATTGTGGAGCGGCCACAGGAGAAGCGGATGCTGCAATTGCCGTATCTGACATATTATCGTATTTTTTCACAATGTAGAAACACTTTAAACAAAATTTATATGGCGCCGATGGAAACTTTGGCACTCGTTTGTATGAGAATCAAGGAGAGCGGCTGTAGGCGAATGTTTTCAACAGCGAACGTTTATTGCGCAGAACATTCACTTTATCTAATTATGTTTTTGTAAATTAAAAATATTTCTAGCTAGAAAATGTATTAAATGTGTTGTTTATTTGATTTTTAAATATTTAAGTAATATTACATATATTACTTGTTGTTATTATATTAATTAAATAATTCTCTAGAGTCATTTTAAATTTAACTTTGAGTCATCAGTATAAAATATTTTTCATAAAATTATAATTATTTAACATAAATTAATTGAAATTCACTTCAGTTTTCATTTATATATAATATTTCATTTATTCTTCAGTCGTCTAAAACCAAACGTTTTTGAAAAACTATTATATTTTAATTTTAAACACAGGTTTAACAGACCCCTCGTTGTATAAATGCTCTCATTTTGGATATCTAATACTACCAATAGAAAAGTTACTCGTAAAATTAAATATAGTAGTTAAAATGGTGTTTATTTTAATACAAGCCATCTTTATTCATATATTTAGTATATATATATAATGAATCGTTTTTTTATAAGTTAAATTGAAAATAATCAAGTTTTTTAAGTATTTTAAGAATTTTTCTTCATGCGACATTTTAAAGCAAAAGTGCATACATAAATAAATTATTGCTTATCAGTATATATTTTAATGAATGAAATAAAAGAAATTGATGTTAAATAATACAAATTTATTTTTATCAAATAATTTATGAATTTTTATTATAACATAGTAAACTTATAATTTCTTAGCGTAGGTGTATATTATACGAGTATACTTTGTATACATCTTTTATGACTCATTTAATATATATTTAATAATCAGTATTAAGTACTCTCTCTCTCAATTAATAAATTACATAAACCGAAAAAATATTAGTCTCTCTTGAAAATATTTGTGGTCCTGAAAAGGACCGATTTCTTTTATATTCTTAGTGGTTACTTAAGCACGCTCACCACGAATACGTCTAGCCAGTTGGATGTCTTTGGGCATGATTGTGACTCGTTTGGCATGAATAGCACACAGATTTGTGTCTTCGAAGAGACCAACCAAATAGGCCTCACTGGCTTCCTGCAGTGCCATCACAGCAGAGCTCTGGAAACGCAAATCAGTTTTAAAGTCTTGAGCAATTTCTCGGACTAAACGCTGGAACGGCAACTTGCGAATTAGCAACTCGGTGCTCTTCTGGTAGCGACGAATCTCACGCAGAGCAACAGTGCCGGGGCGATAGCGATGGGGTTTCTTTACACCGCCGGTTGCGGGAGCACTTTTGCGTGCTGCCTTAGTTGCCAACTGCTTGCGAGGCGCTTTGCCTCCGGTCGACTTACGAGCTGTTTGCTTAGTACGCGCCATGACTTTTTCAAAATTTGTTCACTTCACACACTCACTGTTGAAAACACAATAAACGCCAAGCCAATTCGTGCATCATTTATATAGGAAAACCGGGGGTTGTTAAAAAGAGAAGGAAAGCATATTTCTGGTCGTTTCTTCGTCACGACCACGCGACTCGGGTATTGTGTGAGCAGTGCAGAAATATCTTTCTACTCACTCGTGTTTTCGGGTTTTTTCGTATAAATATGAGCGCATCTGGCAAAGCGAGCATTAGTTCGTTAGTGGCATTCGTGAAGTGAAAAGTAAAAAATAAAAGTGAAAAATGACTGGTCGTGGTAAAGGTGGCAAAGGCTTGGGTAAAGGAGGCGCTAAACGTCATCGAAAAGTTTTGCGTGACAACATCCAGGGCATCACAAAACCAGCTATTCGTCGTTTAGCCCGTCGTGGCGGCGTAAAGCGCATATCTGGTCTTATTTATGAAGAAACTCGTGGTGTTTTAAAAGTGTTCTTGGAGAATGTCATTCGTGATGCCGTCACCTACACTGAACACGCCAAAAGGAAGACTGTAACGGCAATGGATGTTGTTTATGCACTGAAGAGACAAGGCCGCACTCTATACGGTTTTGGCGGCTAAGAATATTTAAAAACTCAAAATCTAGACACCCAATCGGTCCTTTTCAGGACCACCAAAGCATTCCTTAAAAGAGAACAAAAATATTCAATTATCGTTTTTTGATTTCAATATAAAAAGTCTCGCAATTAGACGTCGAATTCATTATGCAATTTCGGTTTTACACATTTGGCACATCAGAAACAAGACGCGGAAAGTTACATAGTGTATTAAGTAATCAGTAACGGAACTGTACTTTCCATATATTTTATTTTACCATTGAAAAATATCATCTCTTAGAGAAATATTTGGTCGTCCTGAAAAGGACGTTTGAAGTAGTTTTGTTTATGTACACGAAATGTTCAGTTTGGGATTTTAAGCCTTCTTTTCGGTCTTTTTGGGTAAAAGCACTGCTTGGATGTTAGGCAAAACGCCGCCCTGAGCAATGGTGACTCCCGATAGAAGTTTGTTTAACTCCTCATCGTTACGGATTGCCAATTGCAGATGACGTGGGATAATCCTAGTTTTCTTGTTATCACGAGCAGCGTTTCCAGCCAATTCCAAAACTTCAGCAGCCAAATATTCCATAACGGCAGCCAAATACACAGGAGCACCGGCACCAACACGCTCAGCATAATTTCCTTTGCGAAGTAAACGGTGAATACGACCAACGGGGAACTGAAGACCAGCGCGATTGGAACGCGACTTTGCCTTTCCCTTCACTTTTCCGCCTTTACCACGTCCAGACATATTTCTTTTCTTTCACAATATTACTTTCCACACACAAATATTGAATGAGTATAACAGCCGCACGCTAGGTGATTATATTTATACTTTTTTTTCTACCTACTTTTTCAGTTTAGGGAGGATGAATGAATGCGCAATACACAAAATTTTAACATGAAGGCGTTGCTTAAACAAAAGTATAAATATCAAGCATTTTGATGTGTCTGCAACAAAGAAACATTTGTGAAGTGAATCATTTGTGAGAGTGAATACTAACAATGCCGCCTAAAACCAGTGGAAAGGCAGCCAAGAAGGCTGGCAAGGCTCAGAAGAATATAACTAAGAATGACAAGAAAAAGAAACGCAGGAGGAAGGAGAGCTATGCTATCTATATTTACAAGGTGCTCAAGCAGGTTCACCCTGATACTGGTATTTCCTCTAAGGCGATGAGTATCATGAACAGCTTTGTAAACGATATTTTCGAGCGCATTGCTGCAGAGGCTTCTCGTTTGGCTCACTACAACAAGCGGTCTACAATAACAAGTCGCGAAATTCAAACTGCTGTACGTCTTCTCTTGCCTGGTGAATTGGCCAAGCACGCAGTTAGTGAGGGAACCAAGGCTGTTACCAAGTATACAAGTTCCAAGTAAATTGTAGCTCACTGCAAATAACGATTTCTATGAAAAGGCCCTTTTCAGGGCCACAAATATTTGTTCATGAATTTAAAATTGTTTTTATGTGTATATGCGGTTAATATACTAATTTATATTTGAAAATTTCAAGAAAGCTTTAAGAATGGTACACTTTACGTAGCAATTTTAAATCTGACAATTATTTTTAGTTTTGAACGAACATCTGGGTCTTTAATTTAGTCGATAAATATGAAAAATGTATCTCTTTTAAATAACATAAATTTGTAGCCCTGAAAAGGGCTGTAATTGAATAAAAATTTCATAGCTTGAAATTTTGTAACCGTAACGTAAAAATAAAGTCTTTAAACTTATTTTTTTGTTTTTTTCACTGCACTTTTTTTTGGCGATGATGCCGAAGCGGTTTTTTTCGGCTTTGCAGTTGCAGTCTTTGGTTTGGGTGCTTTTGCTTTAGCTGCGCCTGCCTTTGCTTTTGCTGTTGTGGGCTTGGCTTTAACTGTTCCTAATTTCTTAGCATCCTTAGCTTTAACCTTTTCTGCTTTCTTTTTCTCTGCAGACTTTTTCGTAGCTACAACCTTTGATGGCTTTTTATCAGCTACACCTTGGGCTTTCTTACTGTTAGATGTTTTCTTCTTTTTAGCTGCAGTCAGTGGAGCCACCTTTTTAGATTTCTTTTCTACTGATGCAGATTTTGGCTTGGGTTCCTTTTTGGCAGATGCTGACAATTTAAACGAACCAGTAGCACCCTTTCCTTTAGTTTGCACCAATTTTCCGTTTGCCACTGCTGTCTTCAAATACTTTTTAATGAATGGAGCTAGTTTTTGAGCATCACACTTGTATGTAGCAGCAATATATTTCTTAATTGCCATTAATGATGAGCCACCGCGTTCTTTTAAATTCTTAATCGAAGCGTCAACCATTTGTTGAGTTGGTGGATGTGATGGTGGAACTGCTACCTTCTTTACCTTCGAACCAGATGCTGCTTTTTTAGTGGCCACCTTTTTCTCCACTTGGGATTGTGGAGCGGCCACAGGAGAAGCGGATGCTGCAATTGCCGTATCTGACATATTATCGTATTTTTTCACAATGTAGAAACACTTTAAACAAAATTTATATGGCGCCGATGGAAACTTTGGCACTCGTTTGTATGAGAATCAAGGAGAGCGGCTGTAGGCGAATGTTTTCAACAGCGAACGTTTATTGCGCAGAACATTCACTTTATCTAATTATGTTTTTGTAAATTAAAAATATTTCTAGCTAGAAAATGTATTAAATGTGTTGTTTATTTGATTTTTAAATATTTAAGTAATATTACATATATTACTTGTTGTTATTATATTAATTAAATAATTCTCTAGAGTCATTTTAAATTTAACTTTGAGTCATCAGTATAAAATATTTTTCATAAAATTATAATTATTTAACATAAATTAATTGAAATTCACTTCAGTTTTCATTTATATATAATATTTCATTTATTCTTCAGTCGTCTAAAACCAAACGTTTTTGAAAAACTATTATATTTTAATTTTAAACACAGGTTTAACAGACCCCTCGTTGTATAAATGCTCTCATTTTGGATATCTAATACTACCAATAGAAAAGTTACTCGTAAAATTAAATATAGTAGTTAAAATGGTGTTTATTTTAATACAAGCCATCTTTATTCATATATTTAGTATATATATATAATGAATCGTTTTTTTATAAGTTAAATTGAAAATAATCAAGTTTTTTAAGTATTTTAAGAATTTTTCTTCATGCGACATTTTAAAGCAAAAGTGCATACATAAATAAATTATTGCTTATCAGTATATATTTTAATGAATGAAATAAAAGAAATTGATGTTAAATAATACAAATTTATTTTTATCAAATAATTTATGAATTTTTATTATAACATAGTAAACTTATAATTTCTTAGCGTAGGTGTATATTATACGAGTATACTTTGTATACATCTTTTATGACTCATTTAATATATATTTAATAATCAGTATTAAGTACTCTCTCTCTCAATTAATAAATTACATAAACCGAAAAAATATTAGTCTCTCTTGAAAATATTTGTGGTCCTGAAAAGGACCGATTTCTTTTATATTCTTAGTGGTTACTTAAGCACGCTCACCACGAATACGTCTAGCCAGTTGGATGTCTTTGGGCATGATTGTGACTCGTTTGGCATGAATAGCACACAGATTTGTGTCTTCGAAGAGACCAACCAAATAGGCCTCACTGGCTTCCTGCAGTGCCATCACAGCAGAGCTCTGGAAACGCAAATCAGTTTTAAAGTCTTGAGCAATTTCTCGGACTAAACGCTGGAACGGCAACTTGCGAATTAGCAACTCGGTGCTCTTCTGGTAGCGACGAATCTCACGCAGAGCAACAGTGCCGGGGCGATAGCGATGGGGTTTCTTTACACCGCCGGTTGCGGGAGCACTTTTGCGTGCTGCCTTAGTTGCCAACTGCTTGCGAGGCGCTTTGCCTCCGGTCGACTTACGAGCTGTTTGCTTAGTACGCGCCATGACTTTTTCAAAATTTGTTCACTTCACACACTCACTGTTGAAAACACAATAAACGCCAAGCCAATTCGTGCATCATTTATATAGGAAAACCGGGGGTTGTTAAAAAGAGAAGGAAAGCATATTTCTGGTCGTTTCTTCGTCACGACCACGCGACTCGGGTATTGTGTGAGCAGTGCAGAAATATCTTTCTACTCACTCGTGTTTTCGGGTTTTTTCGTATAAATATGAGCGCATCTGGCAAAGCGAGCATTAGTTCGTTAGTGGCATTCGTGAAGTGAAAAGTAAAAAATAAAAGTGAAAAATGACTGGTCGTGGTAAAGGTGGCAAAGGCTTGGGTAAAGGAGGCGCTAAACGTCATCGAAAAGTTTTGCGTGACAACATCCAGGGCATCACAAAACCAGCTATTCGTCGTTTAGCCCGTCGTGGCGGCGTAAAGCGCATATCTGGTCTTATTTATGAAGAAACTCGTGGTGTTTTAAAAGTGTTCTTGGAGAATGTCATTCGTGATGCCGTCACCTACACTGAACACGCCAAAAGGAAGACTGTAACGGCAATGGATGTTGTTTATGCACTGAAGAGACAAGGCCGCACTCTATACGGTTTTGGCGGCTAAGAATATTTAAAAACTCAAAATCTAGACACCCAATCGGTCCTTTTCAGGACCACCAAAGCATTCCTTAAAAGAGAACAAAAATATTCAATTATCGTTTTTTGATTTCAATATAATAAGTCTCGCAATTAGACGTCGAATTCATTATGCAATTTCGGTTTTACACATTTGGCACATCAGAAACAAGACGCGGAAAGTTACATAGTGTATTAAGTAATCAGTAACGGAACTGTACTTTCCATATATTTTATTTTACCATTGAAAAATATCATCTCTTAGAGAAATTTTTGGTCGTCCTGAAAAGGACGTTTGAAGTAGTTTTGTTTATGTACACGAAATGTTCAGTTTGGGATTTTAAGCCTTCTTTTCGGTCTTTTTGGGTAAAAGCACTGCTTGGATGTTAGGCAAAACGCCGCCCTGAGCAATGGTGACTCCCGATAGAAGTTTGTTTAACTCCTCATCGTTACGGATTGCCAATTGCAGATGACGTGGGATAATCCTAGTTTTCTTGTTATCACGAGCAGCGTTTCCAGCCAATTCCAAAACTTCAGCAGCCAAATATTCCATAACGGCAGCCAAATACACAGGAGCACCGGCACCAACACGCTCAGCATAATTTCCTTTGCGAAGTAAACGGTGAATACGACCAACGGGGAACTGAAGACCAGCGCGATTGGAACGCGACTTTGCCTTTCCCTTCACTTTTCCGCCTTTACCACGTCCAGACATATTTCTTTTCTTTCACAATATTACTTTCCACACACAAATATTGAATGAGTATAACAGCCGCACGCTAGGTGATTATATTTATACTTTTTTTTCTACCTACTTTTTCAGTTTAGGGAGGATGAATGAATGCGCAATACACAAAATTTTAACATGAAGGCGTTGCTTAAACAAAAGTATAAATATCAAGCATTTTGATGTGTCTGCAACAAAGAAACATTTGTGAAGTGAATCATTTGTGAGAGTGAATACTAACAATGCCGCCTAAAACCAGTGGAAAGGCAGCCAAGAAGGCTGGCAAGGCTCAGAAGAATATAACTAAGAATGACAAGAAAAAGAAACGCAGGAGGAAGGAGAGCTATGCTATCTATATTTACAAGGTGCTCAAGCAGGTTCACCCTGATACTGGTATTTCCTCTAAGGCGATGAGTATCATGAACAGCTTTGTAAACGATATTTTCGAGCGCATTGCTGCAGAGGCTTCTCGTTTGGCTCACTACAACAAGCGGTCTACAATAACAAGTCGCGAAATTCAAACTGCTGTACGTCTTCTCTTGCCTGGTGAATTGGCCAAGCACGCAGTTAGTGAGGGAACCAAGGCTGTTACCAAGTATACAAGTTCCAAGTAAATTGTAGCTCACTGCAAATAACGATTTCTATGAAAAGGCCCTTTTCAGGGCCACAAATATTTGTTCATGAATTTAAAATTGTTTTTATGTGTATATGCGGTTAATATACTAATTTATATTTGAAAATTTCAAGAAAGCTTTAAGAATGGTACACTTTACGTAGCAATTTTAAATCTGACAATTATTTTTAGTTTTGAACGAACATCTGGGTCTTTAATTTAGTCGATAAATATGAAAAATGTATCTCTTTTAAATAACATAAATTTGTAGCCCTGAAAAGGGCTGTAATTGAATAAAAATTTCATAGCTTGAAATTTTGTAACCGTAACGTAAAAATAAAGTCTTTAAACTTATTTTTTTGTTTTTTCACTGCACTTTTTTTTGGCGATGATGCCGAAGCGGTTTTTTTCGGCTTTGCAGTTGCAGTCTTTGGTTTGGGTGCTTTTGCTTTAGCTGCGCCTGCCTTTGCTTTTGCTGTTGTGGGCTTGGCTTTAACTGTTCCTAATTTCTTAGCATCCTTAGCTTTAACCTTTTCTGCTTTCTTTTTCTCTGCAGACTTTTTCGTAGCTACAACCTTTGATGGCTTTTTATCAGCTACACCTTGGGCTTTCTTACTGTTAGATGTTTTCTTCTTTTTAGCTGCAGTCAGTGGAGCCACCTTTTTAGATTTCTTTTCTACTGATGCAGATTTTGGCTTGGGTTCCTTTTTGGCAGATGCTGACAATTTAAACGAACCAGTAGCACCCTTTCCTTTAGTTTGCACCAATTTTCCGTTTGCCACTGCTGTCTTCAAATACTTTTTAATGAATGGAGCTAGTTTTTGAGCATCACACTTGTATGTAGCAGCAATATATTTCTTAATTGCCATTAATGATGAGCCACCGCGTTCTTTTAAATTCTTAATCGAAGCGTCAACCATTTGTTGAGTTGGTGGATGTGATGGTGGAACTGCTACCTTCTTTACCTTCGAACCAGATGCTGCTTTTTTAGTGGCCACCTTTTTCTCCACTTGGGATTGTGGAGCGGCCACAGGAGAAGCGGATGCTGCAATTGCCGTATCTGACATATTATCGTATTTTTTCACAATGTAGAAACACTTTAAACAAAATTTATATGGCGCCGATGGAAACTTTGGCACTCGTTTGTATGAGAATCAAGGAGAGCGGCTGTAGGCGAATGTTTTCAACAGCGAACGTTTATTGCGCAGAACATTCACTTTATCTAATTATGTTTTTGTAAATTAAAAATATTTCTAGCTAGAAAATGTATTAAATGTGTTGTTTATTTGATTTTTAAATATTTAAGTAATATTACATATATTACTTGTTGTTATTATATTAATTAAATAATTCTCTAGAGTCATTTTAAATTTAACTTTGAGTCATCAGTATAAAATATTTTTCATAAAATTATAATTATTTAACATAAATTAATTGAAATTCACTTCAGTTTTCATTTATATATAATATTTCATTTATTCTTCAGTCGTCTAAAACCAAACGTTTTTGAAAAACTATTATATTTTAATTTTAAACACAGGTTTAACAGACCCCTCGTTGTATAAATGCTCTCATTTTGGATATCTAATACTACCAATAGAAAAGTTACTCGTAAAATTAAATATAGTAGTTAAAATGGTGTTTATTTTAATACAAGCCATCTTTATTCATATATTTAGTATATATATAAAATGAATCGTTTTTTTATAAGTTAAATTGAAAATAATCAAGTTTTTTAAGTATTTTAAGAATTTTTCTTCATGCGACATTTTAAAGCAAAAGTGCATACATAAATAAATTATTGCTTATCAGTATATATTTTAATGAATGAAATAAAAGAAATTGATGTTAAATAATACAAATTTATTTTTATCAAATAATTTATGAATTTTTATTATAACATAGTAAACTTATAATTTCTTAGCGTAGGTGTATATTATACGAGTATACTTTGTATACATCTTTTATGACTCATTTAATATATATTTAATAATCAGTATTAAGTACTCTCTCTCTCAATTAATAAATTACATAAACCGAAAAAATATTAGTCTCTCTTGAAAATATTTGTGGTCCTGAAAAGGACCGATTTCTTTTATATTCTTAGTGGTTACTTAAGCACGCTCACCACGAATACGTCTAGCCAGTTGGATGTCTTTGGGCATGATTGTGACTCGTTTGGCATGAATAGCACACAGATTTGTGTCTTCGAAGAGACCAACCAAATAGGCCTCACTGGCTTCCTGCAGTGCCATCACAGCAGAGCTCTGGAAACGCAAATCAGTTTTAAAGTCTTGAGCAATTTCTCGGACTAAACGCTGGAACGGCAACTTGCGAATTAGCAACTCGGTGCTCTTCTGGTAGCGACGAATCTCACGCAGAGCAACAGTGCCGGGGCGATAGCGATGGGGTTTCTTTACACCGCCGGTTGCGGGAGCACTTTTGCGTGCTGCCTTAGTTGCCAACTGCTTGCGAGGCGCTTTGCCTCCGGTCGACTTACGAGCTGTTTGCTTAGTACGCGCCATGACTTTTTCAAAATTTGTTCACTTCACACACTCACTGTTGAAAACACAATAAACGCCAAGCCAATTCGTGCATCATTTATATAGGAAAACCGGGGGTTGTTAAAAAGAGAAGGAAAGCATATTTCTGGTCGTTTCTTCGTCACGACCACGCGACTCGGGTATTGTGTGAGCAGTGCAGAAATATCTTTCTACTCACTCGTGTTTTCGGGTTTTTTCGTATAAATATGAGCGCATCTGGCAAAGCGAGCATTAGTTCGTTAGTGGCATTCGTGAAGTGAAAAGTAAAAAATAAAAGTGAAAAATGACTGGTCGTGGTAAAGGTGGCAAAGGCTTGGGTAAAGGAGGCGCTAAACGTCATCGAAAAGTTTTGCGTGACAACATCCAGGGCATCACAAAACCAGCTATTCGTCGTTTAGCCCGTCGTGGCGGCGTAAAGCGCATATCTGGTCTTATTTATGAAGAAACTCGTGGTGTTTTAAAAGTGTTCTTGGAGAATGTCATTCGTGATGCCGTCACCTACACTGAACACGCCAAAAGGAAGACTGTAACGGCAATGGATGTTGTTTATGCACTGAAGAGACAAGGCCGCACTCTATACGGTTTTGGCGGCTAAGAATATTTAAAAACTCAAAATCTAGACACCCAATCGGTCCTTTTCAGGACCACCAAAGCATTCCTTAAAAGAGAACAAAAATATTCAATTATCGTTTTTTGATTTCAATATAAAAAGTCTCGCAATTAGACGTCGAATTCATTATGCAATTTCGGTTTTACACATTTGGCACATCAGAAACAAGACGCGGAAAGTTACATAGTGTATTAAGTAATCAGTAACGGAACTGTACTTTCCATATATTTTATTTTACCATTGAAAAATATCATCTCTTAGAGAAATATTTGGTCGTCCTGAAAAGGACGTTTGAAGTAGTTTTGTTTATGTACACGAAATGTTCAGTTTGGGATTTTAAGCCTTCTTTTCGGTCTTTTTGGGTAAAAGCACTGCTTGGATGTTAGGCAAAACGCCGCCCTGAGCAATGGTGACTCCCGATAGAAGTTTGTTTAACTCCTCATCGTTACGGATTGCCAATTGCAGATGACGTGGGATAATCCTAGTTTTCTTGTTATCACGAGCAGCGTTTCCAGCCAATTCCAAAACTTCAGCAGCCAAATATTCCATAACGGCAGCCAAATACACAGGAGCACCGGCACCAACACGCTCAGCATAATTTCCTTTGCGAAGTAAACGGTGAATACGACCAACGGGGAACTGAAGACCAGCGCGATTGGAACGCGACTTTGCCTTTCCCTTCACTTTTCCGCCTTTACCACGTCCAGACATATTTCTTTTCTTTCACAATATTACTTTCCACACACAAATATTGAATGAGTATAACAGCCGCACGCTAGGTGATTATATTTATACTTTTTTTTCTACCTACTTTTTCAGTTTAGGGAGGATGAATGAATGCGCAATACACAAAATTTTAACATGAAGGCGTTGCTTAAACAAAAGTATAAATATCAAGCATTTTGATGTGTCTGCAACAAAGAAACATTTGTGAAGTGAATCATTTGTGAGAGTGAATACTAACAATGCCGCCTAAAACCAGTGGAAAGGCAGCCAAGAAGGCTGGCAAGGCTCAGAAGAATATAACTAAGAATGACAAGAAAAAGAAACGCAGGAGGAAGGAGAGCTATGCTATCTATATTTACAAGGTGCTCAAGCAGGTTCACCCTGATACTGGTATTTCCTCTAAGGCGATGAGTATCATGAACAGCTTTGTAAACGATATTTTCGAGCGCATTGCTGCAGAGGCTTCTCGTTTGGCTCACTACAACAAGCGGTCTACAATAACAAGTCGCGAAATTCAAACTGCTGTACGTCTTCTCTTGCCTGGTGAATTGGCCAAGCACGCAGTTAGTGAGGGAACCAAGGCTGTTACCAAGTATACAAGTTCCAAGTAAATTGTAGCTCACTGCAAATAACGATTTCTATGAAAAGGCCCTTTTCAGGGCCACAAATATTTGTTCATGAATTTAAAATTGTTTTTATGTGTATATGCGGTTAATATACTAATTTATATTTGAAAATTTCAAGAAAGCTTTAAGAATGGTACACTTTACGTAGCAATTTTAAATCTGACAATTATTTTTAGTTTTGAACGAACATCTGGGTCTTTAATTTAGTCGATAAATATGAAAAATGTATCTCTTTTAAATAACATAAATTTGTAGCCCTGAAAAGGGCTGTAATTGAATAAAAATTTCATAGCTTGAAATTTTGTAACCGTAACGTAAAAATAAAGTCTTTAAACTTATTTTTTTGTTTTTTTCACTGCACTTTTTTTTGGCGATGATGCCGAAGCGGTTTTTTTCGGCTTTGCAGTTGCAGTCTTTGGTTTGGGTGCTTTTGCTTTAGCTGCGCCTGCCTTTGCTTTTGCTGTTGTGGGCTTGGCTTTAACTGTTCCTAATTTCTTAGCATCCTTAGCTTTAACCTTTTCTGCTTTCTTTTTCTCTGCAGACTTTTTCGTAGCTACAACCTTTGATGGCTTTTTATCAGCTACACCTTGGGCTTTCTTACTGTTAGATGTTTTCTTCTTTTTAGCTGCAGTCAGTGGAGCCACCTTTTTAGATTTCTTTTCTACTGATGCAGATTTTGGCTTGGGTTCCTTTTTGGCAGATGCTGACAATTTAAACGAACCAGTAGCACCCTTTCCTTTAGTTTGCACCAATTTTCCGTTTGCCACTGCTGTCTTCAAATACTTTTTAATGAATGGAGCTAGTTTTTGAGCATCACACTTGTATGTAGCAGCAATATATTTCTTAATTGCCATTAATGATGAGCCACCGCGTTCTTTTAAATTCTTAATCGAAGCGTCAACCATTTGTTGAGTTGGTGGATGTGATGGTGGAACTGCTACCTTCTTTACCTTCGAACCAGATGCTGCTTTTTTAGTGGCCACCTTTTTCTCCACTTGGGATTGTGGAGCGGCCACAGGAGAAGCGGATGCTGCAATTGCCGTATCTGACATATTATCGTATTTTTTCACAATGTAGAAACACTTTAAACAAAATTTATATGGCGCCGATGGAAACTTTGGCACTCGTTTGTATGAGAATCAAGGAGAGCGGCTGTAGGCGAATGTTTTCAACAGCGAACGTTTATTGCGCAGAACATTCACTTTATCTAATTATGTTTTTGTAAATTAAAAATATTTCTAGCTAGAAAATGTATTAAATGTGTTGTTTATTTGATTTTTAAATATTTAAGTAATATTACATATATTACTTGTTGTTATTATATTAATTAAATAATTCTCTAGAGTCATTTTAAATTTAACTTTGAGTCATCAGTATAAAATATTTTTCATAAAATTATAATTATTTAACATAAATTAATTGAAATTCACTTCAGTTTTCATTTATATATAATATTTCATTTATTCTTCAGTCGTCTAAAACCAAACGTTTTTGAAAAACTATTATATTTTAATTTTAAACACAGGTTTAACAGACCCCTCGTTGTATAAATGCTCTCATTTTGGATATCTAATACTACCAATAAAAAAGTTACTCGTAAAATTAAATATAGTAGTTAAAATGGTGTTTATTTTAATACAAGCCATCTTTATTCATATATTTAGTATATATATATAATGAATCGTTTTTTTATAAGTTAAATTGAAAATAATCAAGTTTTTTAAGTATTTTAAGAATTTTTCTTCATGCGACATTTTAAAGCAAAAGTGCATACATAAATAAATTATTGCTTATCAGTATATATTTTAATGAATGAAATAAAAGAAATTGATGTTAAATAATACAAATTTATTTTTATCAAATAATTTATGAATTTTTATTATAACATAGTAAACTTATAATTTCTTAGCGTAGGTGTATATTATACGAGTATACTTTGTATACATCTTTTATGACTCATTTAATATATATTTAATAATCAGTATTAAGTACTCTCTCTCTCAATTAATAAATTACATAAACCGAAAAAATATTAGTCTCTCTTGAAAATATTTGTGGTCCTGAAAAGGACCGATTTCTTTTATATTCTTAGTGGTTACTTAAGCACGCTCACCACGAATACGTCTAGCCAGTTGGATGTCTTTGGGCATGATTGTGACTCGTTTGGCATGAATAGCACACAGATTTGTGTCTTCGAAGAGACCAACCAAATAGGCCTCACTGGCTTCCTGCAGTGCCATCACAGCAGAGCTCTGGAAACGCAAATCAGTTTTAAAGTCTTGAGCAATTTCTCGGACTAAACGCTGGAACGGCAACTTGCGAATTAGCAACTCGGTGCTCTTCTGGTAGCGACGAATCTCACGCAGAGCAACAGTGCCGGGGCGATAGCGATGGGGTTTCTTTACACCGCCGGTTGCGGGAGCACTTTTGCGTGCTGCCTTAGTTGCCAACTGCTTGCGAGGCGCTTTGCCTCCGGTCGACTTACGAGCTGTTTGCTTAGTACGCGCCATGACTTTTTCAAAATTTGTTCACTTCACACACTCACTGTTGAAAACACAATAAACGCCAAGCCAATTCGTGCATCATTTATATAGGAAAACCGGGGGTTGTTAAAAAGAGAAGGAAAGCATATTTCTGGTCGTTTCTTCGTCACGACCACGCGACTCGGGTATTGTGTGAGCAGTGCAGAAATATCTTTCTACTCACTCGTGTTTTCGGGTTTTTTCGTATAAATATGAGCGCATCTGGCAAAGCGAGCATTAGTTCGTTAGTGGCATTCGTGAAGTGAAAAGTAAAAAATAAAAGTGAAAAATGACTGGTCGTGGTAAAGGTGGCAAAGGCTTGGGTAAAGGAGGCGCTAAACGTCATCGAAAAGTTTTGCGTGACAACATCCAGGGCATCACAAAACCAGCTATTCGTCGTTTAGCCCGTCGTGGCGGCGTAAAGCGCATATCTGGTCTTATTTATGAAGAAACTCGTGGTGTTTTAAAAGTGTTCTTGGAGAATGTCATTCGTGATGCCGTCACCTACACTGAACACGCCAAAAGGAAGACTGTAACGGCAATGGATGTTGTTTATGCACTGAAGAGACAAGGCCGCACTCTATACGGTTTTGGCGGCTAAGAATATTTAAAAACTCAAAATCTAGACACCCAATCGGTCCTTTTCAGGACCACCAAAGCATTCCTTAAAAGAGAACAAAAATATTCAATTATCGTTTTTTGATTTCAATATAAAAAGTCTCGCAATTAGACGTCGAATTCATTATGCAATTTCGGTTTTACACATTTGGCACATCAGAAACAAGACGCGGAAAGTTACATAGTGTATTAAGTAATCAGTAACGGAACTGTACTTTCCATATATTTTATTTTACCATTGAAAAATATCATCTCTTAGAGAAATATTTGGTCGTCCTGAAAAGGACGTTTGAAGTAGTTTTGTTTATGTACACGAAATGTTCAGTTTGGGATTTTAAGCCTTCTTTTCGGTCTTTTTGGGTAAAAGCACTGCTTGGATGTTAGGCAAAACGCCGCCCTGAGCAATGGTGACTCCCGATAGAAGTTTGTTTAACTCCTCATCGTTACGGATTGCCAATTGCAGATGACGTGGGATAATCCTAGTTTTCTTGTTATCACGAGCAGCGTTTCCAGCCAATTCCAAAACTTCAGCAGCCAAATATTCCATAACGGCAGCCAAATACACAGGAGCACCGGCACCAACACGCTCAGCATAATTTCCTTTGCGAAGTAAACGGTGAATACGACCAACGGGGAACTGAAGACCAGCGCGATTGGAACGCGACTTTGCCTTTCCCTTCACTTTTCCGCCTTTACCACGTCCAGACATATTTCTTTTCTTTCACAATATTACTTTCCACACACAAATATTGAATGAGTATAACAGCCGCACGCTAGGTGATTATATTTATACTTTTTTTTCTACCTACTTTTTCAGTTTAGGGAGGATGAATGAATGCGCAATACACAAAATTTTAACATGAAGGCGTTGCTTAAACAAAAGTATAAATATCAAGCATTTTGATGTGTCTGCAACAAAGAAACATTTGTGAAGTGAATCATTTGTGAGAGTGAATACTAACAATGCCGCCTAAAACCAGTGGAAAGGCAGCCAAGAAGGCTGGCAAGGCTCAGAAGAATATAACTAAGAATGACAAGAAAAAGAAACGCAGGAGGAAGGAGAGCTATGCTATCTATATTTACAAGGTGCTCAAGCAGGTTCACCCTGATACTGGTATTTCCTCTAAGGCGATGAGTATCATGAACAGCTTTGTAAATGATATTTTCGAGCGCATTGCTGCAGAGGCTTCCCGTTTGGCTCACTACAACAAGCGGTCTACAATAACAAGTCGCGAAATTCAAACTGCTGTACGTCTTCTCTTGCCTGGTGAATTGGCCAAGCACGCAGTTAGTGAGGGAACCAAGGCTGTTACCAAGTATACAAGTTCCAAGTAAATTGTAGCTCACTGCAAATAACGATTTCTATGAAAAGGCCCTTTTCAGGGCCACAAATATTTGTTCATGAATTTAAAATTGTTTTTATGTGTATATGCGGTTAATATACTAATTTATATTTGAAAATTTCAAGAAAGCTTTAAGAATGTTCATGAATTTAAAATTGTTTTTATGTGTATATGCGGTTAATATACTAATTTATATTTGAAAATTTCAAGAAAGCTTTAAGAATGGTACACTTTACGTAGCAATTTTAAATCTGACAATTATTTTTAGTTTTGAACGAACATCTGGGTCTCTAATTTAGTCGATAAATATGAAAAATGTATCTCTTTTAAATAACATAAATTTGTAGCCCTGAAAAGGGCTGTAATTGAATAAAAATTTCATAGCTTGAAATTTTGTAACCGTAACGTAAAAATAAAGTCTTTAAACTTATTTTTTTGTTTTTTTCACTGCACTTTTTTTTGGCGATGATGCCGAAGCGGTTTTTTTCGGCTTTGCAGTTGCAGTCTTTGGTTTGGGTGCTTTTGCTTTAGCTGCGCCTGCCTTTGCTTTTGCTGTTGTGGGCTTGGCTTTAACTGTTCCTAATTTCTTAGCATCCTTAGCTTTAACCTTTTCTGCTTTCTTTTTCTCTGCAGACTTTTTCGTAGCTACAACCTTTGATGGCTTTTTATCAGCTACACCTTGGGCTTTCTTACTGTTAGATGTTTTCTTCTTTTTAGCTGCAGTCAGTGGAGCCACCTTTTTAGATTTCTTTTCTACTGATGCAGATTTTGGCTTGGGTTCCTTTTTGGCAGATGCTGACAATTTAAACGAACCAGTAGCACCCTTTCCTTTAGTTTGCACCAATTTTCCGTTTGCCACTGCTGTCTTCAAATACTTTTTAATGAATGGAGCTAGTTTTTGAGCATCACACTTGTATGTAGCAGCAATATATTTCTTAATTGCCATTAATGATGAGCCACCGCGTTCTTTTAAATTCTTAATCGAAGCGTCAACCATTTGTTGAGTTGGTGGATGTGATGGTGGAACTGCTACCTTCTTTACCTTCGAACCAGATGCTGCTTTTTTAGTGGCCACCTTTTTCTCCACTTGGGATTGTGGAGCGGCCACAGGAGAAGCGGATGCTGCAATTGCCGTATCTGACATATTATCGTATTTTTTCACAATGTAGAAACACTTTAAACAAAATTTATATGGCGCCGATGGAAACTTTGGCACTCGTTTGTATGAGAATCAAGGAGAGCGGCTGTAGGCGAATGTTTTCAACAGCGAACGTTTATTGCGCAGAACATTCACTTTATCTAATTATGTTTTTGTAAATTAAAAATATTTCTAGCTAGAAAATGTATTAAATGTGTTGTTTATTTGATTTTTAAATATTTAAGTAATATTACATATATTACTTGTTGTTATTATATTAATTAAATAATTCTCTAGAGTCATTTTAAATTTAACTTTGAGTCATCAGTATAAAATATTTTTCATAAAATTATAATTATTTAACATAAATTAATTGAAATTCACTTCAGTTTTCATTTATATATAATATTTCATTTATTCTTCAGTCGTCTAAAACCAAACGTTTTTGAAAAACTATTATATTTTAATTTTAAACACAGGTTTAACAGACCCCTCGTTGTATAAATGCTCTCATTTTGGATATCTAATACTACCAATAGAAAAGTTACTCGTAAAATTAAATATAGTAGTTAAAATGGTGTTTATTTTAATACAAGCCATCTTTATTCATATATTTAGTATATATATAAAATGAATCGTTTTTTTATAAGTTAAATTGAAAATAATCAAGTTTTTTAAGTATTTTAAGAATTTTTCTTCATGCGACATTTTAAAGCAAAAGTGCATACATAAATAAATTATTGCTTATCAGTATATATTTTAATGAATGAAATAAAAGAAATTGATGTTAAATAATACAAATTTATTTTTATCAAATAATTTATGAATTTTTATTATAACATAGTAAACTTATAATTTCTTAGCGTAGGTGTATATTATACGAGTATACTTTGTATACATCTTTTATGACTCATTTAATATATATTTAATAATCAGTATTAAGTACTCTCTCTCTCTAATTAATAAATTACATAAACCGAAAAAATATTAGTCTCTCTTGAAAATATTTGTGGTCCTGAAAAGGACCGATTTCTTTTATATTCTTAGTGGTTACTTAAGCACGCTCACCACGAATACGTCTAGCCAGTTGGATGTCTTTGGGCATGATTGTGACTCGTTTGGCATGAATAGCACACAGATTTGTGTCTTCGAAGAGACCAACCAAATAGGCCTCACTGGCTTCCTGCAGTGCCATCACAGCAGAGCTCTGGAAACGCAAATCAGTTTTAAAGTCTTGAGCAATTTCTCGGACTAAACGCTGGAACGGCAACTTGCGAATTAGCAACTCGGTGCTCTTCTGGTAGCGACGAATCTCACGCAGAGCAACAGTGCCGGGGCGATAGCGATGGGGTTTCTTTACACCGCCGGTTGCGGGAGCACTTTTGCGTGCTGCCTTAGTTGCCAACTGCTTGCGAGGCGCTTTGCCTCCGGTCGACTTACGAGCTGTTTGCTTAGTACGCGCCATGACTTTTTCAAAATTTGTTCACTTCACACACTCACTGTTGAAAACACAATAAACGCCAAGCCAATTCGTGCATCATTTATATAGGAAAACCGGGGGTTGTTAAAAAGAGAAGGAAAGCATATTTCTGGTCGTTTCTTCGTCACGACCACGCGACTCGGGTATTGTGTGAGCAGTGCAGAAATATCTTTCTACTCACTCGTGTTTTCGGGTTTTTTCGTATAAATATGAGCGCATCTGGCAAAGCGAGCATTAGTTCGTTAGTGGCATTCGTGAAGTGAAAAGTAAAAAATAAAAGTGAAAAATGACTGGTCGTGGTAAAGGTGGCAAAGGCTTGGGTAAAGGAGGCGCTAAACGTCATCGAAAAGTTTTGCGTGACAACATCCAGGGCATCACAAAACCAGCTATTCGTCGTTTAGCCCGTCGTGGCGGCGTAAAGCGCATATCTGGTCTTATTTATGAAGAAACTCGTGGTGTTTTAAAAGTGTTCTTGGAGAATGTCATTCGTGATGCCGTCACCTACACTGAACACGCCAAAAGGAAGACTGTAACGGCAATGGATGTTGTTTATGCACTGAAGAGACAAGGCCGCACTCTATACGGTTTTGGCGGCTAAGAATATTTAAAAACTCAAAATCTAGACACCCAATCGGTCCTTTTCAGGACCACCAAAGCATTCCTTAAAAGAGAACAAAAATATTCAATTATCGTTTTTTGATTTCAATATAAAAAGTCTCGCAATTAGACGTCGAATTCATTATGCAATTTCGGTTTTACACATTTGGCACATCAGAAACAAGACGCGGAAAGTTACATAGTGTATTAATACAGTAACGGAACTGTACTTTCCATATATTTTATTTTACCATTGAAAAATATCATCTCTTAGAGAAATATTTGGTCGTCCTGAAAAGGACGTTTGAAGTAGTTTTGTTTATGTACACGAAATGTTCAGTTTGGGATTTTAAGCCTTCTTTTCGGTCTTTTTGGGTAAAAGCACTGCTTGGATGTTAGGCAAAACGCCGCCCTGAGCAATGGTGACTCCCGATAGAAGTTTGTTTAACTCCTCATCGTTACGGATTGCCAATTGCAGATGACGTGGGATAATCCTAGTTTTCTTGTTATCACGAGCAGCGTTTCCAGCCAATTCCAAAACTTCAGCAGCCAAATATTCCATAACGGCAGCCAAATACACAGGAGCACCGGCACCAACACGCTCAGCATAATTTCCTTTGCGAAGTAAACGGTGAATACGACCAACGGGGAACTGAAGACCAGCGCGATTGGAACGCGACTTTGCCTTTCCCTTCACTTTTCCGCCTTTACCACGTCCAGACATATTTCTTTTCTTTCACAATATTACTTTCCACACACAAATATTGAATGAGTATAACAGCCGCACGCTAGGTGATTATATTTATACTTTTTTTTCTACCTACTTTTTCAGTTTAGGGAGGATGAATGAATGCGCAATACACAAAATTTTAACATGAAGGCGTTGCTTAAACAAAAGTATAAATATCAAGCATTTTGATGTGTCTGCAACAAAGAAACATTTGTGAAGTGAATCATTTGTGAGAGTGAATACTAACAATGCCGCCTAAAACCAGTGGAAAGGCAGCCAAGAAGGCTGGCAAGGCTCAGAAGAATATAACTAAGAATGACAAGAAAAAGAAACGCAGGAGGAAGGAGAGCTATGCTATCTATATTTACAAGGTGCTCAAGCAGGTTCACCCTGATACTGGTATTTCCTCTAAGGCGATGAGTATCATGAACAGCTTTGTAAATGATATTTTCGAGCGCATTGCTGCAGAGGCTTCCCGTTTGGCTCACTACAACAAGCGGTCTACAATAACAAGTCGCGAAATTCAAACTGCTGTACGTCTTCTCTTGCCTGGTGAATTGGCCAAGCACGCAGTTAGTGAGGGAACCAAGGCTGTTACCAAGTATACAAGTTCCAAGTAAATTGTAGCTCACTGCAAATAACGATTTCTATGAAAAGGCCCTTTTCAGGGCCACAAATATTTGTTCATGAATTTAAAATTGTTTTTATGTGTATATGCGGTTAATATACTAATTTATATTTGAAAATTTCAAGAAAGCTTTAAGAATGGTACACTTTACGTAGCAATTTTAAATCTGACAATTATTTTTAGTTTTGAACGAACATCTGGGTCTTTAATTTAGTCGATAAATATGAAAAATGTATCTCTTTTAAATAACATAAATTTGTAGCCCTGAAAAGGGCTGTAATTGAATAAAAATTTCATAGCTTGAAATTTTGTAACCGTAACGTAAAAATAAAGTCTTTAAACTTATTTTTTTGTTTTTTTCACTGCACTTTTTTTTGGCGATGATGCCGAAGCGGTTTTTTTCGGCTTTGCAGTTGCAGTCTTTGGTTTGGGTGCTTTTGCTTTAGCTGCGCCTGCCTTTGCTTTTGCTGTTGTGGGCTTGGCTTTAACTGTTCCTAATTTCTTAGCATCCTTAGCTTTAACCTTTTCTGCTTTCTTTTTCTCTGCAGACTTTTTCGTAGCTACAACCTTTGATGGCTTTTTATCAGCTACACCTTGGGCTTTCTTACTGTTAGATGTTTTCTTCTTTTTAGCTGCAGTCAGTGGAGCCACCTTTTTAGATTTCTTTTCTACTGATGCAGATTTTGGCTTGGGTTCCTTTTTGGCAGATGCTGACAATTTAAACGAACCAGTAGCACCCTTTCCTTTAGTTTGCACCAATTTTCCGTTTGCCACTGCTGTCTTCAAATACTTTTTAATGAATGGAGCTAGTTTTTGAGCATCACACTTGTATGTAGCAGCAATATATTTCTTAATTGCCATTAATGATGAGCCACCGCGTTCTTTTAAATTCTTAATCGAAGCGTCAACCATTTGTTGAGTTGGTGGATGTGATGGTGGAACTGCTACCTTCTTTACCTTCGAACCAGATGCTGCTTTTTTAGTGGCCACCTTTTTCTCCACTTGGGATTGTGGAGCGGCCACAGGAGAAGCGGATGCTGCAATTGCCGTATCTGACATATTATCGTATTTTTTCACAATGTAGAAACACTTTAAACAAAATTTATATGGCGCCGATGGAAACTTTGGCACTCGTTTGTATGAGAATCAAGGAGAGCGGCTGTAGGCGAATGTTTTCAACAGCGAACGTTTATTGCGCAGAACATTCACTTTATCTAATTATGTTTTTGTAAATTAAAAATATTTCTAGCTAGAAAATGTATTAAATGTGTTGTTTATTTGATTTTTAAATATTTAAGTAATATTACATATATTACTTGTTGTTATTATATTAATTAAATAATTCTCTAGAGTCATTTTAAATTTAACTTTGAGTCATCAGTATAAAATATTTTTCATAAAATTATAATTATTTAACATAAATTAATTGAAATTCACTTCAGTTTTCATTTATATATAATATTTCATTTATTCTTCAGTCGTCTAAAACCAAACGTTTTTGAAAAACTATTATATTTTAATTTTAAACACAGGTTTAACAGACCCCTCGTTGTATAAATGCTCTCATTTTGGATATCTAATACTACCAATAGAAAAGTTACTCGTAAAATTAAATATAGTAGTTAAAATGGTGTTTATTTTAATACAAGCCATCTTTATTCATATATTTAGTATATATATAAAATGAATCGTTTTTTTATAAGTTAAATTGAAAATAATCAAGTTTTTTAAGTATTTTAAGAATTTTTCTTCATGCGACATTTTAAAGCAAAAGTGCATACATAAATAAATTATTGCTTATCAGTATATATTTTAATGAATGAAATAAAAGAAATTGATGTTAAATAATACAAATTTATTTTTATCAAATAATTTATGAATTTTTATTATAACATAGTAAACTTATAATTTCTTAGCGTAGGTGTATATTATACGAGTATACTTTGTATACATCTTTTATGACTCATTTAATATATATTTAATAATCAGTATTAAGTACTCTCTCTCTCTCAATTAATAAATTACATAAACCGAAAAAATATTAGTCTCTCTTGAAAATATTTGTGGTCCTGAAAAGGACCGATTTCTTTTATATTCTTAGTGGTTACTTAAGCACGCTCACCACGAATACGTCTAGCCAGTTGGATGTCTTTGGGCATGATTGTGACTCGTTTGGCATGAATAGCACACAGATTTGTGTCTTCGAAGAGACCAACCAAATAGGCCTCACTGGCTTCCTGCAGTGCCATCACAGCAGAGCTCTGGAAACGCAAATCAGTTTTAAAGTCTTGAGCAATTTCTCGGACTAAACGCTGGAACGGCAACTTGCGAATTAGCAACTCGGTGCTCTTCTGGTAGCGACGAATCTCACGCAGAGCAACAGTGCCGGGGCGATAGCGATGGGGTTTCTTTACACCGCCGGTTGCGGGAGCACTTTTGCGTGCTGCCTTAGTTGCCAACTGCTTGCGAGGCGCTTTGCCTCCGGTCGACTTACGAGCTGTTTGCTTAGTACGCGCCATGACTTTTTCAAAATTTGTTCACTTCACACACTCACTGTTGAAAACACAATAAACGCCAAGCCAATTCGTGCATCATTTATATAGGAAAACCGGGGGTTGTTAAAAAGAGAAGGAAAGCATATTTCTGGTCGTTTCTTCGTCACGACCACGCGACTCGGGTATTGTGTGAGCAGTGCAGAAATATCTTTCTACTCACTCGTGTTTTCGGGTTTTTTCGTATAAATATGAGCGCATCTGGCAAAGCGAGCATTAGTTCGTTAGTGGCATTCGTGAAGTGAAAAGTAAAAAATAAAAGTGAAAAATGACTGGTCGTGGTAAAGGTGGCAAAGGCTTGGGTAAAGGAGGCGCTAAACGTCATCGAAAAGTTTTGCGTGACAACATCCAGGGCATCACAAAACCAGCTATTCGTCGTTTAGCCCGTCGTGGCGGCGTAAAGCGCATATCTGGTCTTATTTATGAAGAAACTCGTGGTGTTTTAAAAGTGTTCTTGGAGAATGTCATTCGTGATGCCGTCACCTACACTGAACACGCCAAAAGGAAGACTGTAACGGCAATGGATGTTGTTTATGCACTGAAGAGACAAGGCCGCACTCTATACGGTTTTGGCGGCTAAGAATATTTAAAAACTCAAAATCTAGACACCCAATCGGTCCTTTTCAGGACCACCAAAGCATTCCTTAAAAGAGAACAAAAATATTCAATTATCGTTTTTTGATTTCAATATAAAAAGTCTCGCAATTAGACGTCGAATTCATTATGCAATTTCGGTTTTACACATTTGGCACATCAGAAACAAGACGCGGAAAGTTACATAGTGTATTAAGTAATCAGTAACGGAACTGTACTTTCCATATATTTTATTTTACCATTGAAAAATATCATCTCTTAGAGAAATATTTGGTCGTCCTGAAAAGGACGTTTGAAGTAGTTTTGTTTATGTACACGAAATGTTCAGTTTGGGATTTTAAGCCTTCTTTTCGGTCTTTTTGGGTAAAAGCACTGCTTGGATGTTAGGCAAAACGCCGCCCTGAGCAATGGTGACTCCCGATAGAAGTTTGTTTAACTCCTCATCGTTACGGATTGCCAATTGCAGATGACGTGGGATAATCCTAGTTTTCTTGTTATCACGAGCAGCGTTTCCAGCCAATTCCAAAACTTCAGCAGCCAAATATTCCATAACGGCAGCCAAATACACAGGAGCACCGGCACCAACACGCTCAGCATAATTTCCTTTGCGAAGTAAACGGTGAATACGACCAACGGGGAACTGAAGACCAGCGCGATTGGAACGCGACTTTGCCTTTCCCTTCACTTTTCCGCCTTTACCACGTCCAGACATATTTCTTTTCTTTCACAATATTACTTTCCACACACAAATATTGAATGAGTATAACAGCCGCACGCTAGGTGATTATATTTATACTTTTTTTTCTACCTACTTTTTCAGTTTAGGGAGGATGAATGAATGCGCAATACACAAAATTTTAACATGAAGGCGTTGCTTAAACAAAAGTATAAATATCAAGCATTTTGATGTGTCTGCAACAAAGAAACATTTGTGAAGTGAATCATTTGTGAGAGTGAATACTAACAATGCCGCCTAAAACCAGTGGAAAGGCAGCCAAGAAGGCTGGCAAGGCTCAGAAGAATATAACTAAGAATGACAAGAAAAAGAAACGCAGGAGGAAGGAGAGCTATGCTATCTATATTTACAAGGTGCTCAAGCAGGTTCACCCTGATACTGGTATTTCCTCTAAGGCGATGAGTATCATGAACAGCTTTGTAAATGATATTTTCGAGCGCATTGCTGCAGAGGCTTCCCGTTTGGCTCACTACAACAAGCGGTCTACAATAACAAGTCGCGAAATTCAAACTGCTGTACGTCTTCTCTTGCCTGGTGAATTGGCCAAGCACGCAGTTAGTGAGGGAACCAAGGCTGTTACCAAGTATACAAGTTCCAAGTAAATTGTAGCTCACTGCAAATAACGATTTCTATGAAAAGGCCCTTTTCAGGGCCACAAATATTTGTTCATGAATTTAAAATTGTTTTTATGTGTATATGCGGTTAATATACTAATTTATATTTGAAAATTTCAAGAAAGCTTTAAGAATGTTCATGAATTTAAAATTGTTTTTATGTGTATATGCGGTTAATATACTAATTTATATTTGAAAATTTCAAGAAAGCTTTAAGAATGGTACACTTTACGTAGCAATTTTAAATCTGACAATTATTTTTAGTTTTGAACGAACATCTGGGTCTCTAATTTAGTCGATAAATATGAAAAATGTATCTCTTTTAAATAACATAAATTTGTAGCCCTGAAAAGGGCTGTAATTGAATAAAAATTTCATAGCTTGAAATTTTGTAACCGTAACGTAAAAATAAAGTCTTTAAACTTATTTTTTTGTTTTTTTCACTGCACTTTTTTTTGGCGATGATGCCGAAGCGGTTTTTTTCGGCTTTGCAGTTGCAGTCTTTGGTTTGGGTGCTTTTGCTTTAGCTGCGCCTGCCTTTGCTTTTGCTGTTGTGGGCTTGGCTTTAACTGTTCCTAATTTCTTAGCATCCTTAGCTTTAACCTTTTCTGCTTTCTTTTTCTCTGCAGACTTTTTCGTAGCTACAACCTTTGATGGCTTTTTATCAGCTACACCTTGGGCTTTCTTACTGTTAGATGTTTTCTTCTTTTTAGCTGCAGTCAGTGGAGCCACCTTTTTAGATTTCTTTTCTACTGATGCAGATTTTGGCTTGGGTTCCTTTTTGGCAGATGCTGACAATTTAAACGAACCAGTAGCACCCTTTCCTTTAGTTTGCACCAATTTTCCGTTTGCCACTGCTGTCTTCAAATACTTTTTAATGAATGGAGCTAGTTTTTGAGCATCACACTTGTATGTAGCAGCAATATATTTCTTAATTGCCATTAATGATGAGCCACCGCGTTCTTTTAAATTCTTAATCGAAGCGTCAACCATTTGTTGAGTTGGTGGATGTGATGGTGGAACTGCTACCTTCTTTACCTTCGAACCAGATGCTGCTTTTTTAGTGGCCACCTTTTTCTCCACTTGGGATTGTGGAGCGGCCACAGGAGAAGCGGATGCTGCAATTGCCGTATCTGACATATTATCGTATTTTTTCACAATGTAGAAACACTTTAAACAAAATTTATATGGCGCCGATGGAAACTTTGGCACTCGTTTGTATGAGAATCAAGGAGAGCGGCTGTAGGCGAATGTTTTCAACAGCGAACGTTTATTGCGCAGAACATTCACTTTATCTAATTATGTTTTTGTAAATTAAAAATATTTCTAGCTAGAAAATGTATTAAATGTGTTGTTTATTTGATTTTTAAATATTTAAGTAATATTACATATATTACTTGTTGTTATTATATTAATTAAATAATTCTCTAGAGTCATTTTAAATTTAACTTTGAGTCATCAGTATAAAATATTTTTCATAAAATTATAATTATTTAACATAAATTAATTGAAATTCACTTCAGTTTTCATTTATATATAATATTTCATTTATTCTTCAGTCGTCTAAAACCAAACGTTTTTGAAAAACTATTATATTTTAATTTTAAACACAGGTTTAACAGACCCCTCGTTGTATAAATGCTCTCATTTTGGATATCTAATACTACCAATAGAAAAGTTACTCGTAAAATTAAATATAGTAGTTAAAATGGTGTTTATTTTAATACAAGCCATCTTTATTCATATATTTAGTATATATATAAAATGAATCTTTTTTTATAAGTTAAATTGAAAATAATCAAGTTTTTTAAGTATTTTAAGAATTTTTCTTCATGCGACATTTTAAAGCAAAAGTGCATACATAAATAAATTATTGCTTATCAGTATATATTTTAATGAATGAAATAAAAGAAATTGATGTTAAATAATACAAATTTATTTTTATCAAATAATTTATGAATTTTTATTATAACATAGTAAACTTATAATTTCTTAGCGTAGGTGTATATTATACGAGTATACTTTGTATACATCTTTTATGACTCATTTAATATATATTTAATAATCAGTATTAAGTACTCTCTCTCTCTCAATTAATAAATTACATAAACCGAAAAAATATTAGTCTCTCTTGAAAATATTTGTGGTCCTGAAAAGGACCGATTTCTTTTATATTCTTAGTGGTTACTTAAGCACGCTCACCACGAATACGTCTAGCCAGTTGGATGTCTTTGGGCATGATTGTGACTCGTTTGGCATGAATAGCACACAGATTTGTGTCTTCGAAGAGACCAACCAAATAGGCCTCACTGGCTTCCTGCAGTGCCATCACAGCAGAGCTCTGGAAACGCAAATCAGTTTTAAAGTCTTGAGCAATTTCTCGGACTAAACGCTGGAACGGCAACTTGCGAATTAGCAACTCGGTGCTCTTCTGGTAGCGACGAATCTCACGCAGAGCAACAGTGCCGGGGCGATAGCGATGGGGTTTCTTTACACCGCCGGTTGCGGGAGCACTTTTGCGTGCTGCCTTAGTTGCCAACTGCTTGCGAGGCGCTTTGCCTCCGGTCGACTTACGAGCTGTTTGCTTAGTACGCGCCATGACTTTTTCAAAATTTGTTCACTTCACACACTCACTGTTGAAAACACAATAAACGCCAAGCCAATTCGTGCATCATTTATATAGGAAAACCGGGGGTTGTTAAAAAGAGAAGGAAAGCATATTTCTGGTCGTTTCTTCGTCACGACCACGCGACTCGGGTATTGTGTGAGCAGTGCAGAAATATCTTTCTACTCACTCGTGTTTTCGGGTTTTTTCGTATAAATATGAGCGCATCTGGCAAAGCGAGCATTAGTTCGTTAGTGGCATTCGTGAAGTGAAAAGTAAAAAATAAAAGTGAAAAATGACTGGTCGTGGTAAAGGTGGCAAAGGCTTGGGTAAAGGAGGCGCTAAACGTCATCGAAAAGTTTTGCGTGACAACATCCAGGGCATCACAAAACCAGCTATTCGTCGTTTAGCCCGTCGTGGCGGCGTAAAGCGCATATCTGGTCTTATTTATGAAGAAACTCGTGGTGTTTTAAAAGTGTTCTTGGAGAATGTCATTCGTGATGCCGTCACCTACACTGAACACGCCAAAAGGAAGACTGTAACGGCAATGGATGTTGTTTATGCACTGAAGAGACAAGGCCGCACTCTATACGGTTTTGGCGGCTAAGAATATTTAAAAACTCAAAATCTAGACACCCAATCGGTCCTTTTCAGGACCACCAAAGCATTCCTTAAAAGAGAACAAAAATATTCAATTATCGTTTTTTGATTTCAATATAAAAAGTCTCGCAATTAGACGTCGAATTCATTATGCAATTTCGGTTTTACACATTTGGCACATCAGAAACAAGACGCGGAAAGTTACATAGTGTATCAGTAACGGAACTGTACTTTCCATATATTTTATTTTACCATTGAAAAATATCATCTCTTAGAGAAATATTTGGTCGTCCTGAAAAGGACGTTTGAAGTAGTTTTGTTTATGTACACGAAATGTTCAGTTTGGGATTTTAAGCCTTCTTTTCGGTCTTTTTGGGTAAAAGCACTGCTTGGATGTTAGGCAAAACGCCGCCCTGAGCAATGGTGACTCCCGATAGAAGTTTGTTTAACTCCTCATCGTTACGGATTGCCAATTGCAGATGACGTGGGATAATCCTAGTTTTCTTGTTATCACGAGCAGCGTTTCCAGCCAATTCCAAAACTTCAGCAGCCAAATATTCCATAACGGCAGCCAAATACACAGGAGCACCGGCACCAACACGCTCAGCATAATTTCCTTTGCGAAGTAAACGGTGAATACGACCAACGGGGAACTGAAGACCAGCGCGATTGGAACGCGACTTTGCCTTTCCCTTCACTTTTCCGCCTTTACCACGTCCAGACATATTTCTTTTCTTTCACAATATTACTTTCCACACACAAATATTGAATGAGTATAACAGCCGCACGCTAGGTGATTATATTTATACTTTTTTTTTCTACCTACTTTTTCAGTTTAGGGAGGATGAATGAATGCGCAATACACAAAATTTTAACATGAAGGCGTTGCTTAAACAAAAGTATAAATATCAAGCATTTTGATGTGTCTGCAACAAAGAAACATTTGTGAAGTGAATCATTTGTGAGAGTGAATACTAACAATGCCGCCTAAAACCAGTGGAAAGGCAGCCAAGAAGGCTGGCAAGGCTCAGAAGAATATAACTAAGAATGACAAGAAAAAGAAACGCAGGAGGAAGGAGAGCTATGCTATCTATATTTACAAGGTGCTCAAGCAGGTTCACCCTGATACTGGTATTTCCTCTAAGGCGATGAGTATCATGAACAGCTTTGTAAACGATATTTTCGAGCGCATTGCTGCAGAGGCTTCTCGTTTGGCTCACTACAACAAGCGGTCTACAATATACAAGTCGCGAAATTCAAACTGCTGTAGGTCTTCTCTTGCCTGGTGAGATTGGCCAAGCACGCCGTTAGTGAGGGAACCAAGGCTGTTACCAATTATACAAGTTCCAAGTAAATTGTAGCTCACTGCAAATAACGATTTCTATGAAAAGGCCCTTTTCAAGAAAGCTTCAAATATTTGTTCATGAATTTAAAATTGTTTTTATGTGTATATGCGGTTAATATACTAATTTATATTTGAAAATTTCAAGAAAGCTTTAAGAATGGTACACTTTACGTAGCAATTTTAAATCTGACAATTATTTTTAGTTTTGAACGAACATCTGGGTCTTTAATTTAGTCGATAAATATGAAAAATGTATCTCTTTTAAATAACATAAATTTGTAGCCCTGAAAAGGGCTGTAATTGAATAAAAATTTCATAGCTTGAAATTTTGTAACCGTAACGTAAAAATAAAGTCTTTAAACTTATTTTGTTGTTTTTTTCACTGCACTTTTTTTTGGCGATGATGCCGAAGCGGTTTTTTTCGGCTTTGCAGTTGCAGTCTTTGGTTTGGGTGCTTTTGCTTTAGCTGCGCCTGCCTTTGCTTTTGCTGTTGTGGGCTTGGCTTTAACTGTTCCTAATTTCTTAGCATCCTTAGCTTTAACCTTTTCTGCTTTCTTTTTCTCTGCAGACTTTTTCGTAGCTACAACCTTTGATGGCTTTTTATCAGCTACACCTTGGGCTTTCTTACTGTTAGATGTTTTCTTCTTTTTAGCTGCAGTCAGTGGAGCCACCTTTTTAGATTTCTTTTCTACTGATGCAGATTTTGGCTTGGGTTCCTTTTTGGCAGATGCTGACAATTTAAACGAACCAGTAGCACCCTTTCCTTTAGTTTGCACCAATTTTCCGTTTGCCACTGCTGTCTTCAAATACTTTTTAATGAATGGAGCTAGTTTTTGAGCATCACACTTGTATGTAGCAGCAATATATTTCTTAATTGCCATTAATGATGAGCCACCGCGTTCTTTTAAATTCTTAATCGAAGCGTCAACCATTTGTTGAGTTGGTGGATGTGATGGTGGAACTGCTACCTTCTTTACCTTCGAACCAGATGCTGCTTTTTTAGTGGCCACCTTTTTCTCCACTTGGGATTGTGGAGCGGCCACAGGAGAAGCGGATGCTGCAATTGCCGTATCTGACATATTATCGTATTTTTTCACAATGTAGAAACACTTTAAACAAAATTTATATGGCGCCGATGGAAACGTTGGCACTCGTTTGTATGAGAATCAAGGAGAGCGGCTGTAGGCGAATGTTTTCAACAGCGAACGTTTATTGCGCAGAACATTCACTTTATCTAATTATGTTTTTGTAAATTAAAAATATTTCTAGCTAGAAAATGTATTAAATGTGTTGTTTATTTGATTTTTAAATATTTAAGTAATATTACATATATTACTTGTTGTTATTATATTAATTAAATAATTCTCTAGAGTCATTTTAAATTTAACTTTGAGTCATCAGTATAAAATATTTTTCATAAAATTATAATTATTTAACATAAATTAATTGAAATTCACTTCAGTTTTCATTTATATATAATATTTCATTTATTCTTCAGTCGTCTAAAACCAAACGTTTTTGAAAAACTATTATATTTTAATTTTAAACACAGGTTTAACAGACCCCTCGTTGTATAAATGCTCTCATTTTGGATATCTAATACTACCAATAGAAAAGTTACTCGTAAAATTAAATATAGTAGTTAAAATGGTGTTTATTTTAATACAAGCCATCTTTATTCATATATTTAGTATATATATAAAATGAATCTTTTTTTATAAGTTAAATTGAAAATAATCAAGTTTTTTAAGTATTTTAAGAATTTTTCTTCATGCGACATTTTAAAGCAAAAGTGCATACATAAATAAATTATTGCTTATCAGTATATATTTTAATGAATGAAATAAAAGAAATTGATGTTAAATAATACAAATTTATTTTTATCAAATAATTTATGAATTTTTATTATAACATAGTAAACTTATAATTTCTTAGCGTAGGTGTATATTATACGAGTATACTTTGTATACATCTTTTATGACTCATTTAATATATATTTAATAATCAGTATTAAGTACTCTCTCTCTCTCAATTAATAAATTACATAAACCGAAAAAATATTAGTCTCTCTTGAAAATATTTGTGGTCCTGAAAAGGACCGATTTCTTTTATATTCTTAGTGGTTACTTAAGCACGCTCACCACGAATACGTCTAGCCAGTTGGATGTCTTTGGGCATGATTGTGACTCGTTTGGCATGAATAGCACACAGATTTGTGTCTTCGAAGAGACCAACCAAATAGGCCTCACTGGCTTCCTGCAGTGCCATCACAGCAGAGCTCTGGAAACGCAAATCAGTTTTAAAGTCTTGAGCAATTTCTCGGACTAAACGCTGGAACGGCAACTTGCGAATTAGCAACTCGGTGCTCTTCTGGTAGCGACGAATCTCACGCAGAGCAACAGTGCCGGGGCGATAGCGATGGGGTTTCTTTACACCGCCGGTTGCGGGAGCACTTTTGCGTGCTGCCTTAGTTGCCAACTGCTTGCGAGGCGCTTTGCCTCCGGTCGACTTACGAGCGGTTTGCTTAGTACGCGCCATGACTTTTTCAAAATTTGTTCACTTCACACACTCACTGTTGAAAACACAATAAACGCCAAGCCAATTCGTGCATCATTTATATAGGAAAACCGGGGGTTGTTAAAAAGAGAAGGAAAGCATATTTCTGGTCGTTTCTTCTTCACGACCACGCGACTCGGGTATTGTGTGAGCAGTGCAGAAATATCATTCTACTCACTCGTGTTTTCGGGTTTTTTCGTATAAATATGAGCGCATCTGGCAAAGCGAGCATTAGTTCGTTAGTGGCATTCGTGAAGTGAAAAGTAAAAAATAAAAGTGAAAAATGACTGGTCGTGGTAAAGGTGGCAAAGGCTTGGGTAAAGGAGGCGCTAAACGTCATCGAAAAGTTTTGCGTGACAACATCCAGGGCATCACAAAACCAGCTATTCGTCGTTTAGCCCGTCGTGGCGGGGTAAAGCGCATATCTGGTCTTATTTATGAAGAAACTCGTGGTGTTTTAAAAGTGTTCTTGGAGAATGTCATTCGTGATGCCGTCACCTACACTGAACACGCCAAAAGGAAGACTGTAACGGCAATGGATGTTGTGTATGCACTGAAGAGACAAGGCCGCACTCTATACGGTTTTGGCGGCTAAGAATATTTAAAAACTCAAAATCTAGACACCCAATCGGTCCTTTTCAGGACCACCAAAGCATTCCTTAAAAGAGAACAAAAATATTCAATTATCGTTTTTTGATTTCAATATAAAAAGTCTCGCAATTAGACGTCGAATTCATTATGCAATTTCGGTTTTACACATTTGGCACATCAGAAACAAGACGCGGAAAGTTACATAGTGTATCAGTAACGGAACTGTACTTTCCATATATTTTATTTTACCATTGAAAAATATCATCTCTTAGAGAAATATTTGGTCGTCCTGAAAAGGACGTTTGAAGTAGTTTTGTTTATGTACACGAAATGTTCAGTTTGGGATTTTAAGCCTTCTTTTCGGTCTTTTTGGGTAAAAGCACTGCTTGGATGTTAGGCAAAACGCCGCCCTGAGCAATGGTGACTCCCGATAGAAGTTTGTTTAACTCCTCATCGTTACGGATTGCCAATTGCAGATGACGTGGGATAATCCTAGTTTTCTTGTTATCACGAGCAGCGTTTCCAGCCAATTCCAAAACTTCAGCAGCCAAATATTCCATAACGGCAGCCAAATACACAGGAGCACCGGCACCAACACGCTCAGCATAATTTCCTTTGCGAAGTAAACGGTGAATACGACCAACGGGGAACTGAAGACCAGCGCGATTGGAACGCGACTTTGCCTTTCCCTTCACTTTTCCGCCTTTACCACGTCCAGACATATTTCTTTTCTTTCACAATATTACTTTCCACACACAAATATTGAATGAGTATAACAGCCGCACGCTAGGTGATTATATTTATACTTTTTTTTCTACCTACTTTTTCAGTTTAGGGAGGATGAATGAATGCGCAATACACAAAATTTTAACATGAAGGCGTTGCTTAAACAAAAGTATAAATATCAAGCATTTTGATGTGTCTGCAACAAAGAAACATTTGTGAAGTGAATCATTTGTGAGAGTGAATACTAACAATGCCGCCTAAAACCAGTGGAAAGGCAGCCAAGAAGGCTGGCAAGGCTCAGAAGAATATAACTAAGAATGACAAGAAAAAGAAACGCAGGAGGAAGGAGAGCTATGCTATCTATATTTACAAGGTGCTCAAGCAGGTTCACCCTGATACTGGTATTTCCTCTAAGGCGATGAGTATCATGAACAGCTTTGTAAACGATATTTTCGAGCGCATTGCTGCAGAGGCTTCTCGTTTGGCTCACTACAACCAAGGCTGTTACCAAGTATACAAGTTCCAAGTAAATTGTAGCTCACTGCAAATAACGATTTCTATGAAAAGGCCCTTTTCAGGGCCACAAATATTTGTTCATGAATTTAAAATTGTTTTTATGTGTATATGCGGTTAATATACTAATTTATATTTGAAAATTTCAAGAAAGCTTTAAGAATGTTCATGAATTTAAAATTGTTTTTATGTGTATATGCGGTTAATATACTAATTTATATTTGAAAATTTCAAGAAAGCTTTAAGAATGGTACACTTTACGTAGCAATTTTAAATCTGACAATTATTTTTAGTTTTGAACGAACATCTGGGTCTTTAATTTAGTCGATAAATATGAAAAATGTATCTCTTTTAAATAACATAAATTTGTAGCCCTGAAAAGGGCTGTAATTGAATAAAAATTTCATAGCTTGAAATTTTGTAACCGTAACGTAAAAATAAAGTCTTTAAACTTATTTTGTTGTTTTTTTCACTGCACTTTTTTTTGGCGATGATGCCGAAGCGGTTTTTTTCGGCTTTGCAGTTGCAGTCTTTGGTTTGGGTGCTTTTGCTTTAGCTGCGCCTGCCTTTGCTTTTGCTGTTGTGGGCTTGGCTTTAACTGTTCCTAATTTCTTAGCATCCTTAGCTTTAACCTTTTCTGCTTTCTTTTTCTCTGCAGACTTTTTCGTAGCTACAACCTTTGATGGCTTTTTATCAGCTACACCTTGGGCTTTCTTACTGTTAGATGTTTTCTTCTTTTTAGCTGCAGTCAGTGGAGCCACCTTTTTAGATTTCTTTTCTACTGATGCAGATTTTGGCTTGGGTTCCTTTTTGGCAGATGCTGACAATTTAAACGAACCAGTAGCACCCTTTCCTTTAGTTTGCACCAATTTTCCGTTTGCCACTGCTGTCTTCAAATACTTTTTAATGAATGGAGCTAGTTTTTGAGCATCACACTTGTATGTAGCAGCAATATATTTCTTAATTGCCATTAATGATGAGCCACCGCGTTCTTTTAAATTCTTAATCGAAGCGTCAACCATTTGTTGAGTTGGTGGATGTGATGGTGGAACTGCTACCTTCTTTACCTTCGAACCAGATGCTGCTTTTTTAGTGGCCACCTTTTTCTCCACTTGGGATTGTGGAGCGGCCACAGGAGAAGCGGATGCTGCAATTGCCGTATCTGACATATTATCGTATTTTTTCACAATGTAGAAACACTTTAAACAAAATTTATATGGCGCCGATGGAAACGTTGGCACTCGTTTGTATGAGAATCAAGGAGAGCGGCTGTAGGCGAATGTTTTCAACAGCGAACGTTTATTGCGCAGAACATTCACTTTATCTAATTATGTTTTTGTAAATTAAAAATATTTCTAGCTAGAAAATGTATTAAATGTGTTGTTTATTTGATTTTTAAATATTTAAGTAATATTACATATATTACTTGTTGTTATTATATTAATTAAATAATTCTCTAGAGTCATTTTAAATTTAACTTTGAGTCATCAGTATAAAATATTTTTCATAAAATTATAATTATTTAACATAAATTAATTGAAATTCACTTCAGTTTTCATTTATATATAATATTTCATTTATTCTTCAGTCGTCTAAAACCAAACGTTTTTGAAAAACTATTATATTTTAATTTTAAACACAGGTTTAACAGACCCCTCGTTGTATAAATGCTCTCATTTTGGATATCTAATACTACCAATAGAAAAGTTACTCGTAAAATTAAATATAGTAGTTAAAATGGTGTTTATTTTAATACAAGCCATCTTTATTCATATATTTAGTATATATATAAAATGAATCGTTTTTTTATAAGTTAAATTGAAAATAATCAAGTTTTTTAAGTATTTTAAGAATTTTTCTTCATGCGACATTTTAAAGCAAAAGTGCATACATAAATAAATTATTGCTTATCAGTATATATTTTAATGAATGAAATAAAAGAAATTGATGTTAAATAATACAAATTTATTTTTATCAAATAATTTATGAATTTTTATTATAACATAGTAAACTTATAATTTCTTAGCGTAGGTGTATATTATACGAGTATACTTTGTATACATCTTTTATGACTCATTTAATATATATTTAATAATCAGTATTAAGTACTCTCTCTCTCAATTAATAAATTACATAAACCGAAAAAATATTAGTCTCTCTTGAAAATATTTGTGGTCCTGAAAAGGACCGATTTCTTTTATATTCTTAGTGGTTACTTAAGCACGCTCACCACGAATACGTCTAGCCAGTTGGATGTCTTTGGGCATGATTGTGACTCGTTTGGCATGAATAGCACACAGATTTGTGTCTTCGAAGAGACCAACCAAATAGGCCTCACTGGCTTCCTGCAGTGCCATCACAGCAGAGCTCTGGAAACGCAAATCAGTTTTAAAGTCTTGAGCAATTTCTCGGACTAAACGCTGGAACGGCAACTTGCGAATTAGCAACTCGGTGCTCTTCTGGTAGCGACGAATCTCACGCAGAGCAACAGTGCCGGGGCGATAGCGATGGGGTTTCTTTACACCGCCGGTTGCGGGAGCACTTTTGCGTGCTGCCTTAGTTGCCAACTGCTTGCGAGGCGCTTTGCCTCCGGTCGACTTACGAGCTGTTTGCTTAGTACGCGCCATGACTTTTTCAAAATTTGTTCACTTCACACACTCACTGTTGAAAACACAATAAACGCCAAGCCAATTCGTGCATCATTTATATAGGAAAACCGGGGGTTGTTAAAAAGAGAAGGAAAGCATATTTCTGGTCGTTTCTTCGTCACGACCACGCGACTCGGGTATTGTGTGAGCAGTGCAGAAATATCATTCTACTCACTCGTGTTTTCGGGTTTTTTCGTATAAATATGAGCGCATCTGGCAAAGCGAGCATTAGTTCGTTAGTGGCATTCGTGAAGTGAAAAGTAAAAAATAAAAGTGAAAAATGACTGGTCGTGGTAAAGGTGGCAAAGGCTTGGGTAAAGGAGGCGCTAAACGTCATCGAAAAGTTTTGCGTGACAACATCCAGGGCATCACAAAACCAGCTATTCGTCGTTTAGCCCGTCGTGGCGGCGTAAAGCGCATATCTGGTCTTATTTATGAAGAAACTCGTGGTGTTTTAAAAGTGTTCTTGGAGAATGTCATTCGTGATGCCGTCACCTACACTGAACACGCCAAAAGGAAGACTGTAACGGCAATGGATGTTGTTTATGCACTGAAGAGACAAGGCCGCACTCTATACGGTTTTGGCGGCTAAGAATATTTAAAAACTCAAAATCTAGACACCCAATCGGTCCTTTTCAGGACCACCAAAGCATTCCTTAAAAGAGAACAAAAATATTAATTTATTATCGTTTTTTATGTTTAATATAAAAAATAGAAAAAAACCACAGTCGCGCTGCACGCGACAGTGGGATACCCTTCGACCTATGTTCCGGTGTAGGTAAATTTGTTAAATACATACACATATACAAATGCGTTATGCTTTTAAATTATTGCCGACAGATGGCGCTCGCGCTTTGCGCTAGATCGCCTCCCTTGTTAGCTGATACAAGCACTTGGTTTTATGCTCATACTTTCGTAAATAACTTCTGCGTTTATTGTCCGATCGGATTGCAATTTCGAGAATACGTAGATATTTTAATGAGCTTAGTATCTGTTAAAGTCAGAAAGTTGTATCTTTTAAATAGCGCTTACAAATAAAGTTAAAAAAAAATAGAAAAAACCACAGTCGCGCTGCACGCGACAGTGGGATAACCTTCGACCTATGTTACGGTGTAGTTTAATTTGTTAAATTCATAAACATATACAAATGCGCATGCTTTTAAAGTATTGCCGATAGATGGCGCTCGCGCTTTGCGCTCGCCCGCCTCCCTTGTTAGCTGATACAAGCACTTGGTTTTATGCACATGCTTTCTTAAATAACTTCTGTGTTTATTGTCCGATCGGATTGCAATTTCGAGAATACGTAGATATTTTAATGAGCTTAGTATATGTTTATGTTTATGACTAAAAGCAAGGGATCTACACTGGCTTATAAACGTTCGCTCTCCCCTAAGCTTGGAGTACAAAGTCCTCTTATATAACTCCGTTTTAAAACCTATATGGACCTATGGCTCCGAGCTATGGGGCAACGCATCGAGAAGCAACATCGACATAGTACAGCGAGCACAGTCTAGGATCTTGAGAATCATTACTGGAGCTCCATGGTATCTTCGGAACGAGAATATACACAGAGACTTACAAATAAAACTTGTCATTGAGACAATAGCAGAGAAGAAAGTAAAATACAATGAAAAACTAGCCTCACATCCAAATCCTCTTGCAAGAAAACTTATTCGAGTATGCAGCCAAAGTCGACTGCACCGGAACGACCAACCAGCCCAGCGTTAAATTGTTAGGCCACACAGCACGAATCATTTCATAAAATGATATTTAATTAGTTTAGATTAAGATTTGAAAACTTATTGTTAGTCTCTTAAGCAAAAGGGAAGATTCAATAAATAAGCAAAACATTGAAAAAAAAAAAAAGTATATGTTTAAGTCAGAAAGTTGTATCTTTTATACAGCGCTTACAAATTAAGTTCAAAAATTAAATTATTGATTTGCGGGGGCGGTGGGCGTGGCACCTAACATTTGAAATAAACTTGATCTGCTTATAGTACACAGGAGTCTTCCTGCCAAATTTGGTAACTCTAGCTTTTATAATAGCTGAGATCTGTGCGTTCACACAGACAGACGGACAGACGGACAGACAGACATGGCTCAATCGACTCGGCTTGTGATCCTGAGCAAGAATATATATACTTTATGGGGTCTCCGACGCCTCCTTCTGCCTGTTACATACATTTGCACAAAGTTAGTATACCCTTTTTTGACCATTTTCAATCGTCGAAGGGTATAATTAAATTATTGATTTGATCTATTAGAGAAATATTTTGTCGTCCTGAAAAAGACGTTTGAAGTAGTTTTGTTTATGTACACGAAATGTTCAGTTTGGGATTTTAAGCCTTCTTTTCGGTCTTTTTGGGTAAAAGCACTGACGAACTTCGTGGGAGCGAGCAACGTGCTGAAGGAGCTGCAGACGGTATTCCTGGAGAGCAGGGAGTGACTGACGGGGTACGCAGCGGAGCGAGGGGTGCACTGGAAGTTTATTCCCCCTCGAGCACCGCACTTCGGAGGACTGTGGGAAGCAGCGGTGAAGGTTGCCAAGCACAGGCTGCGAGAAGCGGGCACCGCGAACCTAACTCCGGACGAGTTGAGCACGCATCTGGTGGACGTCGAAGCGTTGCTCAACTCCAGACCACTTCTCGTCGACAGCACCGAGGTAATCACACCAGGGCATCTACTCATCGAGCAGTCTTTGCTTGCGCTGCCGCACGGATTAGGATTAGTCGAGCAACAAGCCAGGACGCGCGTACTTGAAGCGGTGGCAGGAGTGGTCGGCGCTCAGACTGCACTTTTGCTGAAAGTGGTCCAAAGATTACCTGCTCAGTCTGCAGCAGCGAACACAGTGGACCAAAGGCAAGGCCAATCTGGTGAAGAGGCGGTCGTCATGTTGCACGACGACAACACACCCCCGCAACGAAGGACCATCGGGCGCGTAACGCGCATAGTCCCAGGGGTCGACGGCAAGGTTCAGGTAGCGGAACTAAAAACACCAGTAGGCGCAATTAGGCGCCCAATTCACAAGCTGGCACTGCTCCCGACTTGTTAAAGACCGGAGCTCTTCAACGGGGCCGAAATGTTGAAGCTCATCAATAATAAAATAAGTAGTTAAGCTAGTATTTAAGAGAACACAAGAAGTGTCGTCATTTAATCTCTTAAGTTGAGACGATCGGCAAATGCCGACGGCGAATTCGGGGAGTGTGGTCGGACTGTGGTCCACTCTCACTTAAATCATACTTAGTTTCGTTTGTGCACATATAAATTAAAAACGTTGAAGCCGAACTCCGCGTCCTTTTATTTAAAATTTCTTTGTTCGTTTGATTTCCTAGTGAATTTTCAGGTACATTCCTACAAACCTATATACAATTGATTTACATTCCTACAAACTTACATTTTACATTCCTACATACCTATTTAAAAGTGCTTCACATACATACATACAAGTATTTTACATTCCTACATACCTATTTGAAAGTGCTTAATATACATATATATATACAAGTATGTCAGAGAACGAGATCTTGGCTGATCTCCTTCCATTATTTTTATATTATTTCTTCAACTCTAAGAGCACAGCAAGTCGTCTCTCTTTTACCGGACTTTACTCAACTGACTGTTCCACCGCGTGGCGTCGTTTCTTTTCTCTTTGTTCCTCTACCAAGTATTTCATTACGTTCATTCAGCAACTTATTTCATCATATTCATTCTTTTTGCATGTATGTACATTCTCACATACTAGAACATCTGCAGGCACCATGCTCATTCAAATTGCCATTCGAATGGTACTCTCGTTATATAACAGAAATCATTCCTCTAACATACATAGCCTGCTGCGACACGGCCTTCCTGACGATCACACGTCCTCGTGTGCCTTAAAACATTTCTTTCTTTAAAGTTCAAATACTTCTTTATTTTAACATAAAATTTGAAATTAGTTCGACATAAGATGTTTCTTCAATTAAATATAAAATACTTCATGACTTTAACATACGATTTTCTTTTTAGGCCATGGATTTTAAAAAAATTCATGGACTATTGTGTTTGTCGGAACGGAAATGTGCGTAACAGGCAGAAGGAGGCATCTCCGACCCCATAAACTATATATATTCTGAATCAGTATCAGTAGCCGAGTCGATTGAGCCATGTCTGTCTGTCCGTCTGTCTGTCTGTATGAACACCTGGATCTCAGAAACTATAAGAGCTAGAGTCATCAAATTTTGCGACAACATACGTATGTATATATTGCAGTGTCTCAAAGTTTTTGTAAAATTTTGACACGCCCCTTTCCGCCTCTGTAAATCAGTAATAACTTTTTAACAACTACAACCAAAGTTGTATATCTTACATGACAAATACCTTGCCACGGGCGTTATGTGAAAATTTCATTTAAATCGGATTATAAATAAGTGAGATATGATACGAATTAAACTTACTTTGAACATATATACCTAATTTACACAAGCATACCGAGGTTCGAATCTAGCGTCAGACACACAGCATTTTAAACTTTTTATTTGCATTGTATGGTAACAGAATTGGTTCACAATGCAGCTTTGCCGATAGGCCCAGGAGTGAGGCAATGGCCGAGTGGTTAGAGTGGCGGACGGCAAATTAAAAAAACTGTGAGTTAGTGGTGTGTTCAGCTCAGCTAGCTCCCTGTGAGGCGGGTGGGAATTTTCATTTATTAATTATTTATTTTTTATTTTGTTTTGTTTATTTTATTCTAATAAACTAAAAGAAAAGTTATAGTCAAGCGGGCTGTAAAATAGCAGCTACAAACAAATTAAATTTCAATAAAAAATTGTTTTTCCTCTTTTTGTTTTCTTTTTGTTTTATGCAATAAAATTATAATAGTTTCAAATAATATTAATTATTTATAAATAAAGTTTACTATTTATTGGGAAATGATGGAGTAAAACGCGAGGCGATATAGTGTCAGTTTAATAATCGGTTTATTTTCACATAAGCGCGACGGCGTTGTGTATCGTTTGGAAGTAAACGTAAGAAGAAGGAAAGTACAAGAAAACAAGGAAGAACTGATTCAGATCAGTGTGACCAAATTACAGAATATGATTGTTGCTAAATTAACATATTACTTTTAGTATTTCAATACTCCTTCTCAACAAACATATTCAAAAACAATTCATTTCAGTTATACATTTTAAATGCTTGTTTTTCTGTAGGTTTTTTGTTAAAATATCTGATAACATGTCATTTGTACATATATATTTTACATCAATTTCCTTTTTGGAATATAGTTCTCTTACATAGTGGTACTTTATGTCGATATGCTTACTTCTATTATGTAGTATTGGATTCTTAGCTAAACATAAAGCACTCTGATTATCGCAAAAAATTAAAATTGAGTGATCTATCAAAAAACCCATTTCCTTCAGAAACTTTTTCAAAAATACTGCTTCTCTTGCCGCAATGGACAATGCGACATATTCAGCCTCCGTGCTGGATAATGCCACCAGACTTTGCTTCTTGGACTCCCAGGATATAGGACCTCCTGCGTTTATGAAGACATATCCACTATAGGATTTACGATCCGATGTGTCGTTTGCCCAATCTGCGTCGACGTAGCCATGAATCGGTTTACCTGTTGCGTGATAATGAAGCTTGAAGTCCGCGGTGCCCTTCAAATATCTTAGTATACGCTTGGCAGCGACTTCATGCTCCTTATGTGGGTTCACATTTCTTTGAGCCAATTTTGCAACTGAATGCATTATATCTGGCCTGGTTTTAATAGCCAAATACATGAGTGATCCGATAAGTGATTGATAGTCCTTTTCGTTAACAAGCTTGCAGTTAGGATCTGTACACTTAACTTGGTAACTTGCCTCCAAAGGCGTTGCTACAGATTTGCAATCTGACATGCCCCAGGTGTGTAGCATACTCTCGATATATTTCTTGTGGCCTATGGATATGGCTCCAGTTTCACCTTCACGCTCAACTTCGATGCCCAAGAAATGATTAAGCTGTCCGCTATCTACTACTTTAAACTCTTTAGCAATTGACTCTTTTATGTCAATTAAATCCTTTTTACATGAGCTTGCAATGAGAAGATCGTCGACATATACTGCAATTATGTTAAAATTGTCTTCCTCATTGCGTGTGTAAACACACGGCTCGCTGGCACAGGGAACAAAATGCAGTTTTCGCAAGACTGCATCGAGCTTGGCATTCCACTCTCTACCGCTCTGCTTTAGCCCGTAAAGTGACTTCTTTAGTCTCAAAACTTTTCCATGATGCTTATTAGCAAATCCATCGGGTTGCTTCATATAAACTTCTTCGCTCAACTCGCTATTCAAATAAGCTGTCGATACATCCATCTGATGTAGAAATAAGTTATGCTCAACAGCCAGAGATATAATAAGTCTCACCGACGAATATCTGACAACTGGTGAAAACGTTTCGTAAAAATCGATACCGTATTGTTGTGCACATCCTTTAGCCACCAACCTCGATTTAAATCGCGTCACGTTGCCATCCTTATCTCCTTTAATGCCAAAGACCCATTTACTACCAATGGCTTTCTTACCTTCTGGTAAGTCCTGTAGCTCCCATGTCTGATTAGTTTCGAGAGCGTCAATCTCCTTCTGAATTGATGCTACCCACTCTTGGCTCATTTCAGACTGTACCGCTTCAGAGAACGTAACAGGTACCTTGACCTCTTGAACTTTCATCATGTTCAACACGTTATATTGTTTTCGTGGACGTCCGGGCTTGCCCGTTTTTATCTTCTTAGGACGGCCAGGACCACGAATTTCCCTTTCTTCGGTATCATCGCTCTTAGCACTCTCGTAATCAGAACTATCAGCTTCATTAACCTCACTGTCAATTTGCTCTTCCTCGAGCACCTCAGCACCTTCTTTGTTGTTGTCCACTGCCAAAATCTGCGAACCATCAACTCCAATTTCATCAATAAGTGCCGTCTCGTTCTCGCTGTTTCCGTTCTTTGGATACCCTATAGTTTCCTCTAGAAAAACGACGTCTCTACTCTCGATTACCTTCTTAGATCCAGAACACATTAATCTGTAGGCCTTCGCTGTCGTTGAATACCCTATCATCATGCATTCAATGCCTTTTGCCTTGAACTTTCCTGCATGTTTCTTATTTAATGCAATCGCTTTGCATCCAAAGATTTTCAAATGTGATATCGAAGGCTTTTTACCTGTCCACAGTTCGAATGGTGTTTGACTCTTCAATGACCTTGTCTCCGATCTGTTGCGTAGGTATGCTGCAGTCCTTACTGCCTCTCCCCACAGGAACTCATTCACTCCTGAATGTATAAGCATGCTCCTTGCCATTTCCACGAGTGTCCGGTTAGCGCGCTCAGCAACTCCGTTTTGCTGCGGAGTATACGGTACTGTCAATTGCCGCTTTATACAGTTTTCGGATAAAAACTTCTGAAACTCGTGGCTTATATATTCGCGACCGTTATCGCTGCGAATTGCTTTAAGTTTTTCACCGGTCTGTTTTTCGGCGAACGCGACAAAGTCTTTAAACACGGGAAGCAAATCATCACGGCTCTTCAAGAAATATACGAACATATATCGCGAATAGTCATCAATAAATGTTACGAAATATCTTGCTCCACCGGCAGATACTTTGTTCATTGGCCCGCAAATGTCCGAATGAACTAGCCCTAGCACTTTGTCCGCACGATTTTCTGCCATTTTTGGGAATGGTTTCACACAAATTTTACCTTTAGCACAAGTTTCACATGCGATTCTGTCTATGTCCACAACATTTTTGATTGACTTTAAGCCATTGACCATATTGTCACTTGCCATCTTTTTTAGGCTTGCCATATTCAAATGACCATAACGATAATGCCACTTCCACAATTCATCATTTGCACACAAGTACATGCACCGATTGTTCGAAGTATCAATAACAAAAAGATTTCCAGCCTTTCTTGCCTGTAGCACATCTTCATTTTGACCGTTCTTTATATAAGCACTTTGCTTTTGAAAAATAACTTTATCCCCTTTTTCAACGGCTTTCACTACCGATATAAAATTACTTTGCAAGTCTTTTACATAGAGTACATTTTTCAAATTAACGGAACCATTTTTTGTTTTAACAACCACCGTACCGACGCCATCCGAAAATATGTATTTTTCTCCTGCGAGTAATATTTTCTCTTTATGCTCTTTAATGTCCGCGAACCACGACCTTTCACAACACATGTGAGCAGTTGCTCCACTGTCCAAGCACCACATCGATTTCGTTAAAACGTCATTTTTGTTAACATTTGCAAGCATAGTAAACGACTTTTCTTTTGCAGATGTTTCAATTTCACCATTATTGTCTTTCTCTTTGCACTGAGCAATGAAGTGACCCTGGCGACCACATCGAAAGCATTTTTTGTTCTTCTTTGCATCACTGTTCTTTTGCGTAGATCTATTTTTCTTGTCTCCTTTTCCACTGGGACGCGACACAAATGCTTGCTGAACACAAAGTTGGCATAGCGACATATCTCCGCCGACATATCTCCGCCCAGTACACTTTTCGGGCGGAATTATGTCGCTTTTTTCTGACGGAGCTATGTCGTTTTGCAAACGTCATATCTCCGAGCGGAGGTATGACGTTTTCTAAACGACATTTCTCCGCCGAACTAAAAACGACATACCTCCGCGCGGAGTTATGTCGCTTTGAAACGACATTATTTTTTATTTATTTTATTTTATTTATTTATTTAACGTCAACTAAGCCAGTCGACTTGCATATTTAAAATAAAATTAGATAAAAATTAAGATTAAAAATATAAAAAGATTTAAATTAATTAAGATTATATATTTTTTAAATTTAGGCTGGGGAATATAAAACAAGAATTAACGATCCAGCATTTGCTGCAATGGATTGGGGAAAACCCAGTAAAACCCAATCAGATCGGTAGATTAATTTTAGTTATTAGAATGAGGTGTTAATTCATTAAGGATAGACAATTTAACAGAGTGGAGGGAGGACTCTGAGTTGAAAACTCTAGACAGTCTATTGTAGTCAGCACAGAGAACTCGGAAAGGGTCATGCAAGCTGTAATTATTAGGACAGAAGGCTAAAGAAAGTGGCCTAAAATTACGAGTAACTCTAGAAGGAATACAGAAATTGATTAGGTTAAGTAGAGTGGGGGAATCTATATCGTACTTTATTAGTTTTACGATAAACATAACACCTAACATAATACGACGGTTAGTTAAAGAAGGTAGGTTAATTAGAAGGAGTCTACTAGAATATGGTGGTAAGTCAACACCCGAAACCCAATTAAAACTACGCAAGGCAAAGAGTAGGAACTGCTTTTGAACAGACTCAATTCTATCTTGGTGAATATGGTATTGCGGCGACCACACGCAAGACCCATATTCAAGGATTGGACGAACAAGAGAAGTATAAAGCAACTTTGTCGTATAAGGATCCTCGAATTCTTTGGCCCATCTTTTGATGAACCCAAGTAGTCGAAATGCCTTATTGACAATTTGTGTTATGTGACGATCAAATTTCAATTTATGGTCAAAGAGGATACCCAAATCCATTACTTCAGATATTCTTAAGAGTGGGGTTAAGTTAAGATTATAGTTGATGACATGATAGTTACCTCTGTAAAATGACATAACCTTGCACTTCAAACAGTTTAGATGTAGTAGATTATGTCTACACCATGCAAAAAACAAATCAAGATCTGTTTGAAGAAGGTTATTAATAGGATCACTATGTGTCAAACAGAGTTTCACATCATCAGCATACATAAGAATGTTAGAGTGAAGAAGTATAGAAGGAAGATCGTTAATAAAAAGGTTAAATAGCAAAGGCCCAAGGTGGCTACCCTGAGGAACACCAGAAGTGACTAAGATCGGCTTAGAAAGACAGTCTTTAAAAGAAACTCGTTGATACCTATTAGTTAAATAATCGGAAATCCACAAAAGGAGCTTTTGAGGAAAACCCATCAAATTTAACTTTTGGATTAAGAGTCTATGATTTACGGAGTCAAATGCTTTACTGAAGTCAGTATAGACCACATCAGTTTGCATTTTATTCCGAAATCCTAAATTGATGTGAGAGGAAAATTCTAAAAGATTAGAAGCTGTAGATCTTGCCTTAATAAACCCATGTTGACAGGGTGAAATTATTGATTTACACATAAAAGTTAACTGAGCCGTAAAATTTTTTTCAAAAATTTTAGGAATAGCGGACAATTTGGAAATACACCTATAGTTCTTCACATCATGGTTAGAACCACTTTTGTGAAGAGGAATGGAAAAAGAGTTTTTCCAAATAGGTGGAAAATAACTATTTGCTAGTGACAAGTCAAGCAGCTTATGAATAGGCCGGAGAATTGAATCAGCACAATATCTAAGCACACATGCTGGAACTCCGTCAGGGCCAGGAGAGAAAACGGGTTTTAATGATTTAAGGTCACTAAGTAAAGACGTTTCGTCAATAGAAGGACAGAAGAAAGTGTTAAAATTTTGTATAATATAAGGGTATGGATGTAATGGGAAACTGTTAGGTTCAGTTGAATAAGTTGATTGAAAAAAGTCTGCAAACAAATCGGCGGCAGCCTGATCATCAGTTGCTTCCTTATTTTCATATGATAGTACAGAAGGAAATCTACTTGATTTACGTTTTAAATTGACAAAGTTGTAAAACTGCTTTGGGTCCTGAGCAAACTGCAAACGGCAGCGACACAAATACTTTTTATAACAGTTAGCATTCAGAGCAATAAAGTTTGCTCTTGCAACAGTATAACGCGTAAAATCAGAAGGATTACAAGTAATTTTAAATTTTTTAAAATACCGGGATTTCAAATTTTTCAACCTTACTAGCTCACGTGAAAACCAAGGAGGCCTGTTGGACTTTACAGGAAAAGTAACAGGAACACATTGATCAAAAAATGAGTTCATAGAGGAATAAAAAAATGAAATGCATGTATTTAGATCAGAGCATGAATAAAAAGATGACCAATCATGTTCCAAAATTAAATAATTCAATTTTTCAAAATCGGTCTTACGGAAACAACGTGATTTTACTTTAGGGGAAACAGTTGCAGTTTGCGTAGAACTCGGCATAGTTAGAACTAGGTCTAATGTAGGATGATAGGGATCTTCGGGAAGAACTAAGGGATTGATTCTAGAGATAGTATTTACTAGAATGTCGGAAGAGAAAACTAAATCAAGCATTCTACCACTACAGTTAGGAACAATATTTAGTTGATAAAGAGATAGCTCCGAAAGGCCACATAAAAAAGAATTAAATAAAGAAGGCACCAATAAATCAGATTGAGAAGACCAAGTAACTTCTGGTAAGTTGAAATCCCCAAAAACTAGCATGTAGTCTCTATCAGATAGTTTGGAGGCGACGGATTGGATAGATGAAAGATGGTTCAGGTAGATAGAAATATCAGATGAGGGAGGAATATAAGAACAGGTAACATAAATTGAGATTTGATACATTGTTATTTTAACACATACAAATTCTAAGAGAGAACTATGGTCTATCGAAATTAGTTCGGAAGAAAGATCAGATTCTACAGCTATAAGAACACCACCTCCAGTTCGTGATAAACGATCACATCTGAAGGTGGTGTACTTATTGGGAAAAATTGAACTGTTATCTACATCAGGTTTTAACCAGGTTTCAGTAAATATTAGTATTTGATGATCAAAAGATACACTATTCATAAACAAATTAGATAGCTTAGAGTTTAGGCCTCTAACGTTTTGATAGGCAAAATGAAGATAGGAAAAATCTACTGGTTTTTTGATGTCCCATTAGAAGAGGAAGAAGGGGCACGAGAAATTTTAGGAAGCGGTACCGCAGCTCTACTTTTTTGTTTAGGACAAAATTCTTTTACAATTAAGTCTGGCGGCCAGAAGGTTGCGCTGCAGACAGATTGAAACTTGTCTGCAGGAATACTTATTTTAAAAGATGCAATGTCTCGCATGTAGTTAAATTTAAATTTTTCTACAACAATACTAGGTACAGAGATTTTTGAATTAATAAAGGATTGCACATCTTCAACCGAAGTATCAGGTGCAAGGCGAGAAACGAAAACCTGTTTCTTAGGCTTAACCGCGATAAGCGATTTAACATTTGAAACAACACTGCTGTTTTCCAAAGAATTTTTGGGATTCTTTTTGGAAGTAGACGAAATAGGAGAGGTGACGATCAAAAGTGGTGGATCGCATATAACAGCCGGGGTGGCTGGAGGTATGTTAGGAGACGTAGAAGGTGTTAAATAGGCAATAACAGGAGATGTTATGCCTGAAGGAGTTGCCGGTGGAATTTCGGGAGACTCATCAATACATTCATATGAATTGAATTGAGTTTCCATATTAGAGAATTCTGACTCGAGATTTGAAAAGGCTGTACGCAACTTCTCAAATTTCAATTTCGTCTCCCTAAGCATTTTAGTCAAAGTGAGTTCTTTCACTCGACAAACTTTACATGTCCATTTTAGGCCAGATTCTCTATTGTTAATACAATCTTTAATGCGTACTGTTCCGTGCGAAGATATGACGTTTTCTAACTGAAAACGACGATTCATGTAGGGCTTTATTTATGATGAAAATTAGGTGAAAAAATTATGGTAAAGGTTAAATGGCTGCATGCGTCACCGATTTTGTTTAAATTTTTTTTACTGATAGGGCTATATTTTCATGATATTAGATGAAAGAATTATTTGGTCGCTTCCAGTTTTTTTTTACTTGAATTTTGAAAATAATTAAATTTACATGTATTTTGTTGTTGGCCAATTCTGAGTAAAGCGTCACAATGATGCGCACAGTACGATAGCCTACAAGCGATTTATTTCAAACGAAATGTTATATAGACACAATAATGTTTTATTATATGAGTTGCATATTGGGTGAGAGTTTCGGCGCATGGAACTATAACTCGTTGGTCGGCAGACTGGCGCCAATGAAGATCATTAATAACACAAGATGCTCTCAGAATATCGTGTGTTTGCTGCATTCAAAAATTGTTTTGTTGAAGAATAGAGCGCCGCTGGCAAACAATTTTTGAAAAAACAAAATCGCGCGCGCGATTTTATTTTATTTTATTTTTTGACAATTTTCAATGGTCGAAGGGTATAAAAACTGGAAGCGACCAAATTATTCTTTCACCTAATATCATGAAAATATAGCCCTATCAGTAAATTCAGCTATTTGACCTTTACCAAAATTATGTCTCGGAATCTTCTAGTTTTGTTATTGAATTTTAAGAATAATTAAATTTGCATGTATTTTGTTGTTGGCTAATTCTGAGTAAAATGTCACAATGATGCGCACAGTGTCCTACAAGTGATTTATTTCTAACAAAAATTGCGACAGACACAAAAATGAAAAATTTTATGCCGTTACAACGGTTAATTTGCCAGTTGATTGACGCAAATGCAGAATTTCGGGGCGACCAGGAAACAAAAACACAATAGAATGTCTTTTGATGTGTAATTTCAATGATGATATTCAACAGCCTAAAACGCTGTAATACATCACGTGTGCGCCGCGATTTTATTTTTTTCAAAAATTGTTTCCTTGCCGCGCTTTTTCTCAAAACTTGAATCGATGTATCTTCGGCGAACTAAGGGTGACATATCTCCGTCGTTTTTTTATTGGCGGAGTTATGTCGTTTTCAAAACGACATATCTCCGCCAAACTAAAAACGACATATCTCCGCGCGGAACTATGTCGTTTTGTAGCGACATAATTCCGCGCGGAGATATGACGTTTCAAACGACATAACTCCGCGCGGAGATATGTCGTTTTAAGATCGGCGGAGATATGTCGCGCGGACTTATGTCGTTACCCCCACAAAGTTCTGTTTCGTCCGAACTCATTCTTTGTCTCTCTCCCTCTTCTATGATTTTCACTTTTAAATCAGAGAGAGTCGGTAACTGTTCGCGCGTTTCGATCGCTACCACGAAATTTTCGAATTTCTTACCGAGCCCCGACAACAGCAAAATAGTGAGAATGTCTTCAGAAATGTCCATATCAATTTCTTTCAGCTTTTCAACGATATCCACAAAATCATTTATGTAATTCTGTACGCACGAATTTTCCGACAAACTCAACCGAAGTAATTTCCTGAATAAGGTAATTTTTCTGGCGTAATTTTTCACAGCTGCAAGCTTGTCCCAAGCTTCTTTGGAACTAGCGCAGTTTTTAATGAAATTTATTTGTGAAACCTTCACGCACAGCAATATGGTTGCTAGTGCTTTTTCATCTAGTTCGTCAAATTGAGCACTTTGCTCCACTGTATCGCTTTCTTGTTTCACGCGTCTTCCACACACTAACGACCACATACTTGAGTGCACCAATACAGTCTTCATTTGCACCGACCATACAGCGTAATTTTCGCCGTCCAATTTTTCGATCGCACACAGCCCATGTCCACTCATGTTTATAAAAAATGTTCAAGCTAATTAACACAATAATTATTTTCCTGATCACACACAATTATTAAATTCTTCACTACTCCTGGGCCCATAACCTATTGGGAAATGATGGAGTAAAACGCGAGGCGATATAGTGTCAGTTTAATAATCGGTTTATTTTCACATAAGCGCGACGGCGTTGTGTATCGTTTGGAAGTAAACGTAAGAAGAAGGAAAGTACAAGAAAACAAGGAAGAACTGATTCAGATCAGTGTGACCAAATTACAGAATATGATTGTTGCTAAATTAACATATTACTTTTAGTATTTCAATACTATTTTTATTATATTTAGCACGCATCAAAAAGATGCGAGCCAAAAGTAAACAATGCGTTCTTCAATGCAGTTGTGAATGTGTGAGTGGGACGCCCATACATACATGTCTGCATATCCACATGTATGTATTGGCATCCCACTTCAACACACATTATTGCACGCATGTATGTACATACATATGTACAATACAATTCGATTTGGAGTTGCTGTTGTGTACCAACGAAAGAAAACTAAGTTATAATTACATATATTGCTTACCAAAAACTTAAAAAAACCGCCCCTTTTAAATGTTTTAAGCTTTTAAAATACTGTAATGAAAAATAATGAAAAACAAAAAATTTCATATGCCAGAGATGATCGTGGTAGCAATCGAACCCCGAAAAACGGTCAGGTCAACATTATTGGCCTTATTACAGTCCGAGACATAATCCACTCAGCCACTGAACAACCCCAGTTCGTGCCAAAAAATCAACAAGAAGCATTTTGGTACACGCTAGAAATGCATACTTATACCTATTGCCCGCTCGCTCAGTCTAATGGTTGCGACACTTCGCATCTGCTTTGTCTATGCGTTCTTCTTCTTCTGTTCGTTAATTCAAATTGCGCGTGTCGTTGAACACTGTATAAAATTGATCTCCGCCAAATTTTTTAATATTAATCCAAATAAAGCGCAATTTTCATTGCGAGTTTTTATATATATCCGAAAATAAATAAGCTAAACAGATAGAATCTATCTATGACTGCAGATTGCAGAAATTAATTAATTTGGGGAACATTTAAGTTGCGCAGAACATCTCAAGTCGACTCGTAGGTCACCAACTAAATCCATTACATGTGCTGTAACTTCCCCTTGGTGTTCCCTAGGTACTGATTATTTTTGATAATCGGTGGAAAATTCGAGCTGCGATTCTATTCTGTTATTTACAAACTTTTTTACGGTATACTATGATAATCCATGGCCTTATACAGTCAGCACCTGACTGTAGCGTTTGTATTTTCTTTTTACTTATAAATTTCAACATAAGATATTTCTTCATTTAAACACAAGATTTTTGTTCATTGCAACATACGATTTTCTTTGCTTTACTTATGTCTTACTTATAAAGGCTCAAGTTCTCTTTAGCAATTAACATTTTCTCTTCTCTTTTCTCTCATCTTCTGTTCAAGCCAAACAACTACATCTCCGCTATGCCACATGCACACACTTCACATTTCGTTTCGTCAGACTATCCATAACACACTCTCGCTCACTAGAGAGTCTATCACGTCACGTTCTTAGGCTCTTGCTGCACACCTTTGCAACGATAACACGCACTCTGCGTCATGGTCACTCTTGACCCTCATAGCCCCCGCCATGTAGCCACTGGCCAGCTAACTACATGGTGCGACTGTAGTCTTGTGAATGATTTAATTTGTGTTGATGGAACCATCGAGTGCCTCACCCGGCGATCTCTCGATTGTCTCTATGTCTACCTCCTTAGACATCGCGTGCAATTGTTCATGTGCATACTTCGTTTGTTCGCATATGTTCGTTTGCTTGTTAAAGATTTCAACGTATATCGGTTACCATCAAGCTTCTCTACTATCACAAAAGGACCTTTAAACTTTGGGTCGAGTTTTGTTTGGTGCCGTTCTTCACTCTTGAGCAGGACATGGTCGCCCACCTTATAGGCAACAAGCTTAGCTTTACTTTTATCATATCTTAACTTGTCATATTCAGCATTCTTTTCTATATTTTGTAGAGCTGTCTTTCTTATGCTCTTTCTGTCAATTGTTTCTTCTTCTATTAATGGCATCATGCCCATAGGTCTAGCCTCTTTCCCTATTAATAATTCTAATGGACTAACTTTTGTTACTCGATGAGCCGTGCAATTCATAGCCAACTGGATTTCCTTTAAAGCTTCTTGCCAAGATCGCTTACTGGTCTCTACCGCTGTCAACATTGCCTTCATGGTACTCATGACGCGCTCCACTTGGCCATTAGCGCGGCTAGCTCCAGTTGCTATTATATGCAGGTCTATTTATTGCGATGAGCAGAATTGCTTAAAATCATTGCTAGTAAAACTACGGCCCTGGTCTGCAATTATGCGAGTTGGCACCCCAAAAAGACATATAGTGGACTTAAATGCATCAATGCAACTGTTTGTGTCAAGGTTTAGTGTATGGTGCAAGTGAACATATTTGGCGAAGGCATCTATTTGCATTATTACATATTCTTTAATGGCATTCTACCCACTTAACTTTCCACTGATGTCGACGTGCACTGTGTGCCATGGAATGCTCACCTTCGGTATGGAATGCAATTCTATTTGAGATTTACCCGAGGTTGATTTTGACAGTTGGCAAGTATCACAATTTTCGACAAATTTTCGTATGTATTTAGACATGTTTTGGAACCAATACTCCGTATATACTTTATCTAAAGTTTTTTCCCACCCTAAATGCATAATGGCCTCATGGACATGATTAATGACGGACCATCTAAATGCCCTTTGAATTACTGGTAGACACCTAGTTCGCCCATTTCTCTGTATCTTCCTATATAGTATCCCCGAACGCAATTCATACGTCTTTGCTAATTCATGCTGGAATTCATCACTCTGCAATTTTGCCACTAAATCAGAAATTTCAACATCTCGATGCTGTTCCGCAATTAACCAATTGTCTGTGGTGTCCGCCAGCTCTATGCGCATTTCTGTTACTTTCGTTGCAATAGGGGATTTTCCGATCACTATGGGGTTACGCGAGAGAAAGTCTACATGCGCCATGCTATTTCCTTTTCTGTACTCTACCTCAAAATCAAAAGATTGTAGATACGCCCACCAACGATGGACCCTTGGCGTCAAATCTACTTTATGACGACTGGCTTTCAGGGCGTTACAATCAGTATATACCACAAGTGATTGGCCATGTAAATAATGGCGAAAATGCTTCACTGCATTAAACACAGCCAGCGTTTCAAGTTCGTAAGAGTGGTATCGCGATTCTGCCCCTGTAGTGCATTTGCTAAAGTACTCTATGACTCTCGGTTTGCCGTCTACTTTATGCATCAATATGGCGCCATACCCATCTGCACTAGCACCTGTATGGAGTTCAATTGTGTACTGTGGGTCATAAATAATCAATACAGAATCGCTCACTAATGTGGATATAACTTCTTGGCGCACCTGCTCGTGCTTGTCACACCATTTAAACGTATAATTCTTTGACGTTAGCAAATACAAGGGCTTCATTTTTTCGGAAAATCTGGGAATAAACTGACGAAAATAAGATGACAAGCCGATGAACTGTCTCAGTTGTGTAACTGTCTGTGGTGGCGGTAATGCAGCCAATGCTTGTATCTTTTTCGGATTTGGCCTTATTTTACCATTTTCAATTTGATACCCTAAATATTCAAATTTCGATTTTAAGAAGGTACACTTGTTTATGTTAAAGGAAAACCCTGCATTGGATAACCTCTGCAACACCTCTTTAAGTCTGATAAGCGCCTCCCCTTTTGTGCTAGCTACTATCAGAACGTCATCTATGTAAACTACAGCATATGAGAGTGCTACATCCCCTAAAGCTTGAATAATTGCTCTTTGAAACACAGATAAGGCGTTCTTGAGACCAAAGGGCATAGCTAGGAATTGATATTGGCCTTCTGTAGTGACGAATGCTGTTCGTTCAATAGAATTAGATTTTATTGGGATTTGATAAAATCCGCTTGCCATGTCCAAACTAGAGAAATATATGCTGCCACGCAACCTGTCAATCTGACCTGATATTAGTGGCAATGGATACTTATCAGAGATTGTATTCGCATTTAACTCTCGATAGTCAATACACAATCGATCATTACCAGCCTTTTTCTTTACCAACAATATTGGACTGGCGAATGGTGAACAGCTCGGACGTATGACATTGGATGCTAGTAGTTCCTGTATTTTGCTTCTCATATATCTTATTTACATACACTATTCTTATTATTGTTTACAAACACTTGACCACTATTATTTCGTACGCTGCCCTAGCTTCGCTCAAAAGTGCGAGAAGATCAAAACAAAAACAAATGGTGTAATATTATCACTAGTTATTCATCATATGTGCACAATAAAAAAAAAAAAGAAGGTAAAACAGCTGTAATCGTTTGTAAACAATATTAAGAATAATTCTGTTACCTAGCCTGCTGCGACATATACATACAGTTCTGTTCCTCTAACATACAAGTGCTTTACATATACACATAAATCCAACACATATATATGTACATTGCTGAGACACCAAAGCTGCAAATGTGTAAATATTACAACATATGTGTTTCCTTATCAAATGATCAAGCGTGAACCTTAAGTCAACTTTATACATAAGCACCGCTAGATCAGTAGCGCTTTGCGAAAATTGCGGTGCTTATGTGCGCTGAAGCTGCATTTGCCAAGGGAACGGAACGTATACCCTTTAAAAATTAAAGTGGTTTTATGGGGTGTATCCAACATAACAAATATTTTTCTTTAATTTTGAAAAGCACATCCAATTTGTATTTTTATACCCTTCGACCATTGAAAATGGTCAAAAAAGGGTATACTAACTTTGTGCAAATGTATGTAACAGGCAGAAGGAGGCGTGGCAGACCCCATAAAGTATATATATTCTTGCTCAGAATCACTAGCCGAGACGATTGAGCCATGTCCGTCTGTCTGTCCGGATGTCCGGATGTCCGTCTGACCAGATGAACACACAGATCTCAGCTATTATAAACGCTAGAGACACCAAATTTGGAATGAAGGTTCCTATATACTCGGCGCAGATCAAGTTTATTTCAAATGTTGGGTGCCACGCCCACCGCCCCCGCAAATCAATAATTTAATTTTTGAACTCAATTTATAAGCGCTGTATAAAAGATACAACTTTCTGACTTCAACATATACTAAGCTGAGTGAAATATCTTCGTATTCTCTAAATTACAATCCGATCGGACAATAAACACAGAAGCTATTTAAGAAAGTATGAGCATAAATCCAAGTGCTTGTGTCAGCTAACAAGGAAGGCGGGCGAGCGCGAAGCGCGAGCGCCATCTATCGGGAATAATTTTCAAGCATGTGCCTATGTGTATGTGTATGAATTTAACAAATTAACTACACTAGATCATGGGTCGAAGGGTATCCCACTGTCGCGTGCCGCGCGACTGTTGCTTTTCTTACTGGTTATATATATGATAGAGCAATAATACCTTATAAAATAACGGATCACAACTGATTTACGTGCAAAGGACGTCATAACAGTCTCCTACATCGAAGCGAGTCTTCTACAAATAATCCAAATACAGCAACCAATGCACATGTTGCCCAAACAAAACAGTCCACTCCTACCACCAACGAAGAATTTCAAAGTTATATCTTTTCGCAGCAACGTGAAGTTCTGTTAGGAACTGCCATTGTAAACATCCAATACAAGGGCATTATGTATCCTGCCAGAGCTTTAATTGATTCAGGATCAGAAGGGTCCTTCATCTCAGAAAAACTTTTTAACTTGATCAAATTGCCTTTCCAATCAGTCCAACCAAAAATATCGGGCATTAATAACGTATCGTCTCCTACGCAAAAACTGTGTCACGTTCATATATCCTCTCCTACACGACCACGAATGCAAATCGATGCATCAGCATATGTATTATCGAAATTGGGAGGAAGGTTGCCATCCAGCATCATTCCAAGGTATAAATTAAGAAATATGCCAAACATACACTTGGCCGATCCAACATTTTCTCAAAGTGAACAAATTGATGTACTTCTCGGTGCTGATGTCCTGCCATCTATCCTTTTAAGTGGCGTAAAATCAAAAATATGTGGAACTCTTTTGGGTCAAGAGACTATTTTTGGATGGATAATATCTGGTCCAGTGCCAAGCACACCGTCTACATCCATTGCTTCCTACTCAACCCGAGTAGACTACTTGCGTGAAGAGCCCCTCGACAGACTTCTCACAAAATTTTGGGAGGTGGAGGATATTCCTGTCCAGCCAACAACGGAAATATGGTTATTGCGAAGAACACTTTCAACAAACAACACATCGAGATAAATCTGGAAGATATGTAGTATCACTGCCATTTCGAGATCCACAGAATATTAACATAGGTCATTCCAGATCTATTGTATTGTCGCAATTTTTAAAAAATGAATCACGTTTTAATAAAAATGAACTTAACAAGGAGTACGATTCCATCATTCAAGAATACATTGATTTAGACCATATGCGGCAGGTCACTCCTAACAACCATTCTCCTAATTTCTATTTGCCTCATCATGCTGTCTTCAAACCAGACAGCACTACGACAAAGGTCCACGTTGTTTTTAATGCTTCCAGTAAATCGACAAATGAGGTTAGTCTCAACGATACCTTGTATCCAGGTCCTGTGCTTCAGTCCGATTTAACCTTGCAACTGTTAAAGTGGCGGTTCTTCAAAATAGTGTTTAATGCCGATATAACAAAAATGTATCGGCAGATTCAAGTTAATCCTTCACACACTCCCTACCAAAGAAACCTGTTCCGTAATCAAGAAGGTGTAATTTGTGATTATGAATTGAATACTGTAACCTTTGGAGTCAATTGCGCACCATTTTTGGCAATCCGTGTTCTTCAACAACTGGCGAACGATATCCAATATAAAAGTCCTTTAGCATCCGATATTATACGATCCTATATGTATGTCGATGACATATGAGCAGGTGCACATTCTGAAGCAGTTGCAATTTCAATGATTTCTGAACTTCAAAATGCGCTTAGTTCAGCAGGTTTCCCATTACCCAAATGGACTTCTAGCAAGAAAGCAGTGCTAAAACATATTCCAAACGGTCATTTGATACATATCGATTTTTTGGACATTGAAGAAGTCAGCACGACAAAAACTCTTGGCATTCGATGGAAAGCAACGTCGGATGAGTTTTATTTTGTTATTCCTCCAATTGCTTACCAACCAACTTACACAAAACGGGAAGTATTAGCCCATATTGCAAAACTTTTCGACCCAGCAGGGTGGCACTCTCCCTTTGTTGTGGAAGCCAAAATGTTCATGCAGCAACTGTGGCTACAGGAGCTGCATTGGGATGACTGCCTGCCGGATGATTTTCTCCAAAAATGGCGTGACTTCCTTTGAGCTATAACCACCTGGGTGGCATACGGATTCCCCGATGGTTAGGTTTCCGTCCACAAACAGAAATCCAATTGCACGGGTTTTGTGATGCTTACGGTGCAGCAATTTACGTTCAGATCAAACACAAGAACGATATTTCATGCCATCTCCTTACAAAAAAGTCTGTTAAAACAATATCCTTACCCCGACTTGAGTTATGTAGAGCTGTACTTCTTACAGAACTTATTGCAGCTTGTCTTCCTCAATTGGCTCTGGAATCATATGAATTATTCTGTTGGACAGATTCAACGATCGTACTGGCCTGGCTAAGTAAGCCACCCTGTATATGGACAACCTTCGTGGCTAATAGAGTGTCAAAGATTACCTAAAACCTAGGGAAACAACTAGAACAACTATAACAACTACAACAACTACTACATCAAGTCAAATTTGAATCTGTCCTCCTACGTTCTCCCGGGAACACAGAGGAATGAAAAGCCGCGATGCAGGAGTACGATCAGTTGCAATCCATAAAGACATGGAGCCTAGTTGATCTGCCACCTGGTGAGAAATGTATTGGCTATAAATTGGTGTTTGCCATAAAGCTCGACAAATATGGCAAGCTGGAACGGTCTAAAGCTCGTTTAGTCGCAAAGGGATGCGGACAGCAATACGGCATCAACTATACGGAGACATTTTCACCAGTAGCAAGATATTCGTCAATCAGATTGGTAATTGCATTAGCCGTAGAGCACGAGATGTATATGCATCAAATGGATGTCTCGGCAGCGTACCTTTACAGTGAACTACAGGATGAAGTATATATGAGGCAACCTGATGGCTTTATAGACTCCAAATATCCGAAAAGGGTACTGAAGCTGAACAAATCCTTATACGGCCTGAAGCAGAGTGGTCGTGAGTAGAATCAGACTCTGGACAGTACTCTGATGAAAATGGGGTTCGTGCCCTGTGCTAGCGAGCCATACATCTACACCAGCAAATTCGAAGAGAATTTAAGTATTATCATTGTATGGTATATGTTGACGATTTAATTATTGCTTGTTCCAGAAGAGAAGACCTCGTCAACATAAAGAGCGCAATTGCTCAGGCATTTGATATGGTAGATGGCGGTAAACTGAAGCACTTTTTAGGTATCGAAATTGAGCGATGTGGTGACACGGGAAACGTTTCAGTTCGTCGCGACTGGAATCCACTCCTGACGCACCCGTCAAGTGGAGGACCTTCGAGGGAGTTTCTGGCACTCTGACGACACCACCGTCGCAGGACTACGAGTGAGCGCATAGCTGCTGCTCGAAGGCCATCACTCTTCAAGCTGCCCGCAGCCATCCTGCCGCAGCCAACGAGGGACCGCGAATTACACTAAACTATTACTGGCGCCCAACATTTTGAAGAACTCCACGGAATTAGGTTAGTAGTCTCAGAGATCTTCATGTAAGTGGAAAACTTATTCATTATCGCCTCAGAGTAGGGAACTAAAACCAATAAATAAGAATTGATTTCGATAATAGTGGTTGCAATCGTAGCATATCTAAATTTTTTTTCTCGATAAATTCAAAAGTAATAATAAATAATAGTGGATAAAGTAAAATTCAGTTTCATTCTGTGAAAACTGTCACATTCCCATGCTGCACCTCTCTGTTGAGTTGCATTGGTATTAAGTGTCACACAGCGAAAAATCCAGACAAACCGATTGCGGGGTCTGAACGTCCACTTGACTTTTACTTCTGTTGCTATTCGTGTCTCGTACAACCATCCGTTGTCCTATTTTTTTTTCTCCTCCCCTGCCGTTAATTTTGTTTTGACTCAGCTCAAGTCTGATTAGCTTTAGGTATATGAGTGAGTTGAGTAATGACGAACAGCTAGACCGTCTGAATAACGAGGTATTGACGAGGAAGCTAGCCGGACAGAATCGCAACATGAACGAATTATCACAGCAGCTATATCAGCTGCTTTAGAGCAGCAGAGGATAGGCTTTGAGGGCAGACTACAGCAGTTAACTGATCAGCTTCAGGCCACAACTGTGTCCGCACCCGAAATAAAAATCTACGAGCCGATCCAAGTCGTACAGGGCAGGGAATGTAATGAATGCCTAGACGCGGTAAAGTCACTCCCAGAATTCAATGGATCACAGGAACAATATGTCTCATGGAGACAAGCGGCCATGGCTGCCTACGAACTTTTCAAACCCCATGAGGGCAGCTCAAGGCATTACCTGGCTGTTCTTATAATTCGGAACCGAATTAGGGAATCAGCCGATGCGGCTCTAGCTTCGTTCAACACTGTTTTGAACTTTGACGCTATCGTCGCCCGACTTGACTTCACGTACTCGGACAAACGCCCATTGCATCTGCTGGAGCAAGAGCTCGCAACGCTTAGGCAGGGTCCACTGTCCATCATTCAATTCTACGAGGAGGTTGAGAAGAAGCTCACACTCCTAACAAATAAGACGACCATGACCCATGAAACACAGGGCTATATGAACGAGAAACACAGGGCTGACGCACTTCGAGTGTTTGTGTCAGGTCTACGACGAAATCTCACTGACGTTCTTTTTGCGGCTCAGCCAAGAGACCTACCCTCGGCTTTAGCCATGGCGCAGGAAATAGAGTCGAATCATGATAGGCATGCGTTTGCGGCTCAGTACGCCAGATCATTAGAGGACAAGGCTACCAGACAGACCCAAGGCCGCTCCAATCAACGACAGGCGGAGTCTGGGAAGAACCCTTACTTCTCTAGGGAACAGGGAGTCCGTCCGAATGATAGAAAGCAAGACCAGGTTGAGAAAATGGAGGTGGATTCATCCTCCAGGTCCCGATAACCAACTAACTTTCAACGGCAAGCTGCCTCAGGGCCAAACCAAGCACCATCACCGGCTTTCGGCGGTAACCAACAGCAGAGTAACCAAAAAAGACCAGCAAGTTCTCAGAGAGTATCCGATTTCAGGCGACAGACGGTAAACCATCTGCGTCAAGAGGATCAGGAGGAGGTCGAGTATGAGGACCAATATGCTCAGGCCGCTGAAGAGGTCGCTGATGAAATAGAGGCAGACAACGAGTCGGAATATGAGACTGATGCTCTCAATTTTTTAGCGGAGTATCCCTGCTCCCGTTCGTCCAACGAACAGTAGCAAGGAAAATGTTAAAATTTTTAATTGACCGGGGCTTCAAAAAGCTACTTAAGACCAGACCTAAACATAGCTCCCCCCGTTCCAGTGAAGACCCCATTCGTAGTGAAGTCCATTCATGGCTTCAACAACATCAATTACAAGAGTTTCCTTAATATATTCGGTGTCACCACCACATTCTTTCATGTACCCGGACTTACCACGTTTGACGGAATAATTGGGTTTGATCAGCTTTCGCAAGTTAATGCAACCCTTGACTTAAAAGATAACCTTATTCGATTCAACGGTGGATCTGAACCTTTAAAGTTCATCAGATGTGCCCAGGTTAACTTTACTAAGGTAGACGACATTGAAGTTCCTCCCAACGTTCGGGAGAGCTTCCTTCAAATGATGTCTACGGGCTTGAAGGCTTTTGCGGATCCCAGTAGAAAACTTCCCTTCAACACCAATGTTGTGGCAACAATGCGGACTGAGAATGATGAGCCGGTTTATTCTAAAATGTTCCCGTTCCCCATGGGTGCAGCCGACTTTGTTAACCAAGAAATCGAAGAGGTGTTAAGTCACGGCATCATTCGACCCTCCAGGTCCCCTTACAACAACCCCATATGGGTTGTTGGAGAGAAAGGCTCCAAAACTTAACTCAAAGACCATAGCAGACAAGTACCCGATGCCAAGCATCAGCATGATTCTATCAAACTTAGGGAACGCCAAATATTTCATAACTTTTGACTTAAAATCTGGCTATCACCAGATCATGTTGGCAGAACAGGATAGAGAAAAGACAAGACAACGGTGGCAAGTAAGAGTTCTGCCGTCTACCCTTTGGCCTCAAAAACGCGTCAAGCTTTTTTCAGAGGGCTATTGATGATGCCTTACGGGACTTCATTGGAAAAACTTGTTACGTCTATGTTGACGACGTAATTGTTTTCTCCCAAAATGAAGTGGAACACGTCTCTCACGTCGGCCAGGTTTTAAAGAGCATCTATGACGCGAACATGAGGGTGTCCAAACAGAAGTCCCAGTTCTTTAAAGAAGAAGTTGAGTTTCTCGGCTTCGTCGTAACAAAAGAGGGCACCAAAAGAAGCACAGAAAAAGTGAGGGCAATCAAAGAATTCAAGCAGCCAAGTAACCTGTTTGAGTTGAGATCCTTCTTAGGATCGCCAGCTACTACAGGTGCTTTATTAAGGACTTCGCAGCAATAGCGAGGCCCCTAACTGCCATTCTAAAAGGCGACGGCGGAAAGGTCAGCAAATATAGCTCGAAGAACATTCCTGTGATTTTCGATGAGATGCAGCTAAACGCATTTGACAAACTCAGAAATGTGCTTGCATCAGAGGACGTGGTCCTCCAATACCCAGATTTTTCGAAACCGTTCGACCTTACCACCGATGCTTCGTCATTTGGTATAGGCGCGGTCCTATCCCAAGGCAACAGACCAATCACGATGATCTCTCGAACCTTAAAGGACAGAGAGGTCAACTATGCCACGAACGAAAGGGAGTTACTGGCAATTGTTCGGTCTTTGGACACTCTTCGCCATTACCTATATGGTAAAAGCGACGTTAACATTTACACAGATCATCAGCCCTTGATATACGCAGTGTCCGATCGCAATCCAAATTCCAAAATCAAGAGGTGGAAAGCCCGTATAGAGGAAAGCGGAGCTAAAGTCCTATACAAACCAGGCAAGGAGAATTTTGTAGCGGACGCTTTGTCTCGGCAAAACGTCAACGCGCTGCAGGACTCAAGCCAATCGACTGCGGCCACGGCTCACAGTGAGATCACTCTAACCAATGTGATTGAGGCCACTGATAAACCGTTAAACTGCTTCAGGAACCAGGTGATTCTTGAAGAGTCATCTGCAGACTCAAAGCGTACCTTCGTTCTTTTTGCACCAAGTCTCGCCACCAGATCACCTTTAACCTCGACACGGTTAGGGATGTGGTTAAACCAGACGTTGTGAATGCCATTCATTGTGAACTGCCCGTCTTAGCGCGTATTCAAGATGACTTGATTAAGCTCTTTCCTGCAACAAGGTTTTGGTACTGCAAAAAACGGGTGACGGACGTTACCAACAAAGACGAACAAAGGGAGATTACAGTCTCGGAGCATAACAGGGCGCATAGGGCCGCCCAGGAGAATGTCAAACAAATTCGGCTTGACTACTATTTTCCGAAAATGGGCAAGATTGCGACTGAAGTGGTTGCAAATTGCAAGGTATGCGACAAGGCGAAGTACGACAGGCACCCGAAAAAACAAGAACTGGGGGTCACGCCCATCCCTACTCGCGTAGGAGAAATAATTCACATAGATATTTTCTCAACTGCGGGAAAACACTTCCTAACAGCGGTTGATAAATTTTCCAAGTTCGCTCTGGTCCAGCCAATAGCCTCGCGAACTATTATGGATGTGAAAATACCCATACTTCAGCTGGTGAACGTCTTTCCTGAAATAAAAGTTGTGTATTGCGACAATGAACCTTCTTTCAGCTCAGACACGATCCGATCCATGTTGAAAAACCAGTACGACATTGACATAGTAAATGCCCCGCCCCTATATAGTACTTCCAACGGGCAGGTGGAAAGATTCCACAGCACACTAACGGAGATCGCTAGATGTCTGAAGTTGCAAAGATCAACAAATGACATAGTAGAGCTCTTTCTTCAGGCAACTGTTGAATATAATAGGACCTTTCACTCCGTGACCAGGGCGAGACCAATTGAGATCGTCCATACTGCTTCCAAGCTTGCACCAGAGATCTTCGCGAGGCTCGAAAGAGCTCAGCAAGAGCAGTTGGATAGAAACAATCCCTCTCGCTAAAATAGGATATTCGACGTAGGGGAAAAAGTGTTAGTGAAGGCCAACAAAAGGCTAGGAGGCAAGGTTACGCCACTGTACGTAGAACAAAAACTAGAAGCAGACTTGGGAACAACTGTTCTCATTAAGGGGAGGGTGGTCCATAAGGACAATCTCCGTTAGAGCTTTTCACTTAATGGCACCAGACGGGCTTGATAGCTTCTCATTCAAATTCCAGATACTTCTGCCTCTTATCTTTGCTTGGATGGGCCCCCTGGACGAACGCAAGACTGACGGACTATTCCCACTCCAACTATATCCCCATTTCGGACGGGACCGCGATAGTGTAGAACGAGACCCTCCATACTTCCAACCTGACCGAGTACAGACGGTACGTACAAGAGACCATAGAACTGACCGAAACCTTTCCACATTCTCATATGAGAAAGATCCTGAAGGTGGACACTTTGCACATACGAACACTACTGACGACTTTGGGGGCACATAGAAGACATGCGAGAAGCATAAATTTTCTGGGATCAGCCCTTAAAGTTATTACAGGTACTCCGGACGCGGACGACTTGTTACAGACTCGACTGACAGAACAAGAACTGATTAAGGCGAACAACAGACAGATTATGATAAACTCTAGGACTCAGAAACAAATCAACTCACTCACCTCCACAGTGAATCAGATCTTAAAGGTTAAGAAAAAGGAGGAGATAGACTCGGCCCACCTGTATGAGACGCTTTTGGCCAGAAATAGAATCCTCACTTTGGAGTTACAGAATCTAATGATTGCAATCACGTTAGCGAAAGTGAGCATAGTAAATGCAGCGATTATAGATTCGGAAGACTTGGAGGCGATTTTGAGCAAGAGTTCCGCAGCAGTGTCAGTTACCCAGTTGTTTAGTGCGGCTAGGGTAAAGGTAGTAGCGGATGAAGAAGCATTAAGCTTTGTTATCAGTTTTCCTAGACCTAAGGTAATTTGTAAGAAAATTGTAATTATCCCCGTCGCTTATGCTGGGCGAATCCTTCACCTAACGGAAGATGTTGTCGCCGAGTGCCCGAATGGCGTCACCGCGGTGTCCTCCTGTGTAAGGACTCCCACAACGACGTTCTGCCGCGAGAGTTCAGAAGTAACATGCGCGCAAGGCTTGCACGCCGGTACCGAGGCGCACTGTGGCACCGAGGATAATGACTTGCTCCCCATATCTACTATTGACGAAGGCATACTGGTAGTTAATAATGCCATAGCCAGAGTCAGTTTGGATGATGAGCCCGAGGTATCCATCAATGGAACCTTCCTGGTGACCTTTGAGCGAGTAGTGTTTGTTAACAACACCAAATACGTTAATCTTAACGGACTCCAGAAGACAGTCCCTTTAACAGCCGCCTCCTCACGCCTAAATGTGACCCACCACTTTTAACTGTTGAGCCTGCGCTTCCTTCACAGGTTAAGCGAAGAAAATCTGCAGCAAATAGCAGAATTGCGCACACAGGTGATTGTCAATCCAGTCGCGGCGGCGGCAACCTGCTCCATAGCTGCTATTATCATGGTCGGCATCCTCGCCTTCCGGAAAATAAGACGTAGAAGGAGGACACTGGAAACCGTAAAGCAAGTGCTGAAGAATGTAAGCATGGCCAGGGACTACCATGTCTCGAAGAAGGGAGTAGTTAACAAGTGTTAACGACGGCCGCTCGCTAGGCACCAAGATCTACGTAGCTTGCGTTCCGAGTCCCTTGACTCCGTGCAACCGGAAATGTTGCACGAGGCGCAAAGTCAGCGGAACAAGCCGTGGGATCAGCGACTCTGCAGAACTGCAGCACGAGGCGCAGAGTCAGCAGAACGAACCGTGGGACCAGCGACTCTGCAGAATTACGACGTCGGCAGAGAGGTCCGCGTAACAACCGCAGCGACATTAGGGTCTACTTCATAAGCGTAACAACCGCAGCGACATTAGGGTCTACTTCATAAGCTCATTTGTCTTGGTATCTTCAGTTCTTTAATCCAGCTCAAACCTTACTTACGTTTCGGTCCATAATAAACATTGTAAAACTACTTCAGTGTTTTACTCTTACGGTACGGTACGTGGGCAAGTCCATGCCGCGTTGTGTCAATTTCAGCTTAGACTCGTATCCGATAGTGCACAGTTGTCGGCCCTGCCCGGCAACGCGAGTATCAAAAATCGCATCAGTGTTTCTTAGCGTGGGCGCATACCTGCCGCGCAACTAAAGAAAACCACAACAAGTGCACCGCCCATCGCGACAGTTCGTCGCGACTGGATTCCACTCCTGATGCACCTTCGAGGAAGTTTCTGGCACTCTGACGACACCACCGTCGCAGGACTACGAGTAAGCGCATACCTGCTGCTCGAAGGCCATCACTCTTTAAGCTGCCCGCAGCCATCCTGCCGCAGCCAACGAGGGACCGCGCATTACACTAAACTATTACTTGTATACGACTTATGAAGAACCTGTTATTAAATTAAATTTATTACATTTTTTGTTTGATTAAAAAATTAATTTGGTTTATGTTAAAACATATTACGTTGCACGCGACAGTGGGATACCCTTCGACCTATGTTCCGGTGTAGTTTAATTTGTCAAATTCATACACATATACAAATGCGTTATGTTTTTAAATTATTTCCGACAGATGGCGCTCGCGCTTTGCGCTCGCCCGCCTCCCTTGTTAGCTGATACAAGCACTTGGTTTTATGCACATACTTTCTTAAATAACTTCTGTGTTTATTGTCCGATCGGATTGCAATTTTGAGAATACGTAGATATTTTAATGAGCTTAGTATATGTGAAAAATCTGAATAGTTTTTCAGATACGAAATTAACGAAACGAAATACTTTGACCCGGTATTAAAAAGATTATTGGTGTTAAATTAAATCGCCGTTCATTTGCTCAAGATCGATACAAGACTAAATTCTAATATACAATAGTTACTCTCTTTGGCCCCCTTGCAGCGGATTAAACAGCCGAAGCAAAGACGAGCGTTAACAGAGTATTAGAGTTTTTGTTTTACATGTTATGTTATTTCACTTAACGTTTCTATGTATTGTATGTATTTTAATGTAATTCAATGTCAAAGTATCTATTTAGTATCTAATCTATTGGTTCAAGCTGCAGCGCTCCAACATTCCGCCACCATTAAAGGACTGCAGTTCTTTGATCCATGGGATTGGAGCCAGTTTGTGAATGGCTCTTTTAACGATGCCGGTTGCGGTTTGCACCTCTGCCACTCGAACCTTGCGGTCGTCTCCCGCGATGACTCGGGTGACGCGCCCTAGATGCCATTTCTGGGGCGGCGTGTTGTCGTCGTGTATCAGCACCATGCGTCCCACTTCTAAGTTGTTGGCCTCTGTTGTCCATTGTGATCGCTGCTGGAGGCTGAGGACATAGTCCCTGGACCAGCTGTGCCAAAACCGCAGCTTGAGCTCCGACAGCTGCCGCCACCGCTTTAAAGACGGATTGCTTGCCGTGTTGCAAGGCATTCCTGGCGCGTATTCGCGCGGCTGCATGGTTAGAGCCTGACCCAGCAGCAAATGGCCTGGCGTTAGTGGCTCGCCGTCGTTGGGATTGCTGCTCTCGGCCGCCAGTGGCCTGGAGTTCAGCAGCGCTTCGACGTCGACCAGATGTGTGTTGAGCTCGTCGTGTGTGAGGTTGGCGTTGCCGGCCCCTCTCACCAGCCGATGCTTCGCGGCCTTGACTGCCGCCTCCCACAGCCCTCCGAAGTGTGGTGCTCTGGGTGGAATGAAGATCCACTCCACTTCTCTCTCCGCGGCGTAGTCCTGAAGCTCCTCCTTCTGCTTCTCGAACGCTGTTTGCAGATCTTTCAACACGTTGCTCGCTCCTACGAAATTGGTCGCATTGTCGCTGTATATCTTCTCCGGCAGTCCTCGTCTGCCCGCGAACCTTTTAAATACATTTAAAAACGCATCAGTGGATAAGTCAACTACGAGTTCTAGGTGAACAGCCTTTGACGTGAAACAAACAAACACAGCGACATAAGCCTTCACTGGGGGTCTACCGCGCAATCTGTAGCTAACATAAAATGGTCCACAAAAATCAACACCGCAAACTCTGAATGGGCGACCTTCTCTCAAACGGTCTGCAGGCAAATTGCCCATGATTTGGTCTAATAACTTTGGCTTATATTTGAAACAATGCACGCAGTTGCGAACTACTGCTGAGCACATTTCTCGTGCGTTTATTAGCCAAATTTGCTGCCTCAAAAGTGCCATCAATGCTTTTGGGCCAGCGTGATAATTTTTAATGTGCAGATTGCGCACGAATATCTTGACGAAAGTTTCGTCTCGAGGCAACAAAAGAGGAAATTTCGCATCGTATGGAATGTTACTCTGCAGTAACCTACCACCTACACGAATGACTTTGAAATGTATTCCAGATTCGTCAAATTCATGCATAAAGGGGTTTAACGACTGAATACTTGGTTGCAAAACGTGAGATTTTTCAAGCAACAATATTTCTCGTTGAAATCTATGTTCTTGCACTATTTGAACTATTTTCCAAAAGGCAAGTCTTCTTTCAATGGCCGACACGACACGAGAATTGGGTCGATAATTTCTGTAGCAGAACCGCATAACATAAGCTACTATTCGAATAATTTTGGAGAAGGAAGATCGTCGTTCAATTAGTTCTAAAATTCTATTTAGTATTGCCTGTTCACAAACTACTTTGTGAACTAAAACACATTTTTTGTTTTCTGAGCTTTGTACTTCTGCGCAGATCTCAAACTTATGGAGTTGTGGCCAATTCTCGGCAGAGTCATGTAAGAAGCTTGGACCTTTAAACCATAATGATTTAATAAGCTCATCTATACATGCACCTCTAGATGCAATATCAGCTGGATTTAACTCAGTCGGTACATGTCGCCATATAACATGATTAGAGCGCTCTTGAATTTCAGCAACTCTATTGGCTACAAAGGTAGATAATGACGCTGGCTCTTTTTCTAGCCAATAAAGGGTTACTTGAGAGTCAGACCAAAAGTTCACGCTGTCTATTTTAAATTTGGACAAAACAGGGGCAATTTGTTGCCACACAGTGCTTAGTAAATGCGCAGCGCACAACTCAAGACGAGGAATGGTCTTAGTTGCCAATGGAGCGACTCAAGATTTTGCTGTTAGCAACACTGTCTCTACTTCATCTTCATACCGTGTACATACGTAGATGCAACATCCATAAGCGTCACTCGAAGCGTCTGCAAAGCCATGAATTTCCAATTGATTGTATTGACTCTTACAGACGTATCGAGGCAGCTTTATTCTGCTGAGATCACGTAAACTATCTATAAACTGAATCCACTCTGTATGAAGATAAGCAGGAATCGTCTCGTCCCAATCTAGTTTCTGTTTCCACAATTTTTGCAGCAGAATTTTTGCTTTTGTGATAAGTGGACATAGCAATCCAAGGGGGTCGAAAAGTCGAGAAGCAACTGACAAAATGTTGCGCTTCGTCGGCTTTATCAATGTAAATTCATCTACCTCGAGATTGTATCTAAATTCATCCGCACTCGGTACCCACCGTATGCCGAGAGTCTTCACTGAGCTTGTCTCGTCGACCTTCAATACCTTTTCGCCCTCATCAGTGCACAACTTTGGATGATTCGAAGCCCATTTTGCCAATGGAAAACCTCCTGACTGTAAAACTTTTTTAACTTGTTGGCAAATTTCTTGTAAACCTTCATATGTGTCAGCGCCAGCAAGCATGTCATCTACATAAAAACAATTTTTTATGACAGCTGCTGCTACTGGATGGGATTGTAAGCAATTTTCTGCTAATTCAAATAGGCATCTAATTGCCAAAAACGGTGCAGATGCTGTGCCATATGTTACAGTATTAAGTCTGTACGTTTGCACTGGCTGCGAGCCTTTCTCTCTCCAAAGAATTAGCTGAAAATTGCGATCTTCATCAGCAATGTCAACTTGACGATACATTTTGGAAATGTCGGCTGTTACAGCGAATTTATTCAATCTAAAATTAAGCAATGTTAAGTAAAGCTCCCTCTGAATTGTCGGCCCAACCATGAGAGTTTCATTTAATGAAACAGCTGTTGATGTTTTGCTTGAAGCATCAAACACGACTCGAAGTTTGGTTGAGGTGCTTTCAGGTCTCAAGACGCATTGATGGGGGATGTAATAATGCTGTCTTAGAGGAGCAGATTCTATAATAGACATATGACCCAGATCTCTGTACTCTTTCATGAATGTATGATACATGTCTGACAGTGCATTGTCTTTACTTAACTTGCGTTCAAGCTGAAGATAACGCCTTTCGGCTGTTTGAAATGACATGCCAAGTATACTAGGATCCTTTTTAAATGGGAGCCTGACTTGAAATCGGCCCGACGGCAAACGTTGGACAGTGCGAATAAACATATTTTCACACTCTATTTGTTCAGCTGTTCTATGTGCAGCCTTCGACTCATCTGGTGTTTTGTCTAACTCCCAAAAGCATTCGACCAGTGACTCGAGAGAACATTCCATTTTTTGAGCTACTATATTACAGCTCAATTGTCGATGATTTAATTCACCGCTATATTTGCCGGATACAATCCACCCAAATAAAGTTTTTTGGATTGAAGGAAGCTCTGTACTTAATTTAATTTGCCCGACGCACAGCAAATCAAAGAATGCTTCCGCTCCTAGCAACAAATCAATCTTTGCAGGTTTATGAAACTCTGGATCGGCCAATTCTATGTTTGCAGGTATTTTCCATTTGTCAGAAGGCAGCATTTGCCCAGGCTGACACGAAGATATATTATTTAATACCCAAAAATCGGTTGAAAAGCCATACGAATTTAAGCGAGACTGGACATAAGCAGATACTTTATGCTTTATTGATGTAGTTGATTTACCTACTGTTATGACGCTTAGTGCTGACCTTTCTCGCTGCAATCTTAATAGTTGCGCCAAAGATTCAGACATAAAATTAATTTGCGACCCTGAATCTAACAAGGCTCTGGCCACGTGAACTTGGCCAAATCGATCCTTGACCTGAACACTCGCCGTCGCTAAAATAACTTGGTCAGTGCTAAGCACGTGACCTGTGTATGCGGCACTAGGAGTTTGTTGAACTCTTGACTCATATCTATGAAGTAGGGAGTGGTGAGATTTTGTGCATACTCGACACTTCGAAGCTTTACAATTTGAAACCATATGGCCACTATTTAAACAATTTATGCATAGTTTATTACCCTTTACGAATGCAAAACGATCTGTCACCGAAATAGAGCTAAAGGAGGGACACGAGTCAATTTTGTGTTCCAGGCTCTGACAATAATTGCAACTGAGTCCAGTTTTCTTGCTAGATTTCTGCAATTCTTGATTGCCCTGTGCACACGAAAACGAAGCCTTACTGTGCCCCTTTGGATTATCTTTAGGCTTGCCTTTCGCCTTTGTTGACTCTTCTGCTGCTAAATATTGATAGCGCCTATTTAAATGAGTGGCGCAATCAGACCAGGAAGGCAGCTTGTCGTAATCAAGCTGTTCTTCGTATCTAGACTTGGTCACTTGGTCCACCATGACCATATGGATAATCATAGCGTTGGCAATGTCCTTATCAGTTGCCAGCGACAACAGCGATGAATAAATGGCAGAAACTGTATCAATAATTGATCGCAGACCTCCTGGCGATGCCTTGGACATGCTTGGCAATTCGAACAATTGAGACACAGTATCAAAAAAAATGAGGCATTTATTATCATAAACAGCATCAAGACTCTCCAAAGCCTTTTGATAATTGCTGTCTGACAATTGAAATGGTTTCACTACTCCTAACGCTTCATCTGTTAGACATGATAGCAAGTAATTGAATTTTTCTACATTTGATAGTGAATGATCGGCATCAACCAATGTATTAAAAAGGCACATAAAATTCCTATAAGCTGAATGCTTGCCACTAAATTTTGGAAGAGACATTTTTGGCAATTGAGCATGATGACTTGTACTAGCAGTGACAGTGCACACTTCAGGCTTGTTTTGCTTAACAGCATTTAAAAACAAAGCTTTGGTGGCAACACACAAATCCTCAAGCGCCCCTCTTGTGACACCACTTTGATCGTAACTCTCTAGTTGAGTTTGTAGGCCCATTGCCTTTCCAATATACGAGTATCCTTCTAAAATCTCAGACGACACTCGAGCTGTGTTTTTTCGAAACAATTTAGAATTGTTGCACAAAACTGCAATACAACAAATGTAGCCAGCGAATTCCGAAAATTTAATTTCAATATGTAACGAATTTTAAGTTGCTTTATTTTATTTGTTTTAGTTCAAAGGCTTTAGGTAATTTATATGTATATGTACATATGTATACGCATTTCTAACATGCAAGTATGCACACACATGTGTATAGTTGTTCGTTTTAAGATTAACTGACACCAATAATTGAGACTCTTGTAAACTTTATGTAACTTTATATGTTTATGTACATATATGTATTAAGGTGCACAATCACACTACACAATGATTTGTTTTTGGCCAATAATTTGGTATTCTCGCACAATTTCGGGTCGACACAAAGAACTCAATTTATGGTGCAGATTACCTCGTAGCTTTTGGTGGATTCCATAGACACTTCCCTTGATGAGCGGCTTGACATATCTTGGAACTTAGAAAACGCGAAAACCGAATTTACACCACCAATAATCAACGAAAATAAATACTAATACCGATGTCCCTGCTCGGGCGCCAATGAAAAATCTGAATAGTTTTTCAGATACGAAATTAACGAAACGAAATACTTTGACCCGGTATTAAAAAGATTATTGGTGTTAAATTAAATCGCCGTTCATTTGCTCAAGATCGATACAAGACTAAATTCTAATATACAATAGTTACTCTCTTTGGCCCCCTTGCAGCGGATTAAACAGCCGAAGCAAAGACGAGCGTTAACAGAGTATTAGAGTTTTTGTTTTACATGTTATGTTATTTCACTTAACGTTTCTATGTATTGTATGTATTTCAATGTAATTCAATGTCAAAGTATCTATTTAGTATCTAATCTATTGGTTCAAGCTGCAGCGCTCCAACAATATGTTTAAGTCAAAAAGTTGTATATTTTATACAGGACTTACAAATTAAGTTAAAAATTAAATTATTGATTTGCGGGGGCGGTGGGCGTGGCACCTAACATTTGAAATAAACTTGATCAGCTTATAGTACACAGGAGTCTTGCTGATTGTATTGCACATAAGTATGTACATACATGCGTGTAATAATGTGTGTTGAAGTGGGATGCCAATATATACATGTGGATATGCAGACATGTATGTATCGGTGTGCCACTCGCACATTCACAACTTTTAAAGGGCTTGTATGAAACGGTGGATCACACTATGTTGTTATTAAATTAAACCATTTATTTCGTATGCGTAAATGATAAGCGTGACAATTCAGTTGTTGTCTGTATTTAGCGTCTATCCGAACTTAGCGTCTATTTGTGTTACGGCCAATATCGCCGCGGAATTATCGTCTGCTTACGATGTTGCCGGGCTGCCAGATCGGGCTCATATCGATGAGGCTGCGTCGCCACAGGCTTATGATTGCTGTTATGTTCTAGCACTAAGCATCGAACATATAGAGTACTCAAACAGCGGAATCTACTCATCTAACGCAATGCTGACGGAAGGACCCCAGAAGGCGAAGTGTTTCACGAGTGAGCGATGGGCTCTCTTCGTTAAAGCGCACATCGGCAGCAAGTCAGTCGCACAACGACAGCGGAACGATGAGCATGGGTGCGATTCTTTGCGCTGTGCGATCGTTTCATTGTGTGCGTATATGCATGCACAAGTTAGCATATGAGTTAGTTAGGGCCGTCAGCCGTCAGAGGCAGTAAGGGGAATTAATGTAACCATAGCTTTGGCTGTGGTACGTGCCGTCCTTACTCCTACTGACGGAAGTGCGGCTACACTCTCCACGTGAGGGCGGCTGGAAGCAGGCCCCTAGTACGGTCATGTCTCTGCTAGGGGTGCTGACTAATTGTAGTCGGGCGAAGATCGTGAATCTATAAATCACCCCAATCCAAGGCGGAACAGCATACGCTAATGGATGCATGGCCAGGGGGTAGCCTGGTCTCTAGTAAGCGGACTCTGGATACCTGTCGCCCTCCAGTTTTATTCAGACTTCCCACGGCACGCGGGCTATGTCGTGGGTGACCTTCCCTTCCCGCCCACTCGTGGGACCAAATTTTATGGAACAAATTAAAAAACAGGAAAGTCTGATGCGGCTTTGATAGCATCAATCCAGGGTGAAGCCCTCACGGCCGACCCCAACACCAGCACTGCAGCTATTGGGTTGCTGGCTTCCACCCCCAATACTACGGGTTTCGACTCTAGTATTTCTGGGGACTCGGATAGGCCACGAACTCCCTTGGACACTGAGTTCGCTAGTGCTGCTTTCTCGTCCAACAACTGCTCAGGCATGCAGTAAAACGTCGAGGTGATGTCCTCTGACGCTGAAGCTGACGGTGACCTGATCAGCTTTGCTGACGACGCTTCCGTGGCCTCTCAGAGGTCAGGCCTCACGGAAGCAGGCTCCCAAATCCAGACGCTGCGACTGGACTCGGGGAACGCCTTCGTCAAAATGAAGACCCGCGAGAAGAAGCTATTCAAAGCTGCACTCGCAAAGGGTTCGAGCAGAGCAGAGGCTCTTGCTATCGCCACTGCGCCCCCCGCGGAAACCAAGGCTAAGCGGACGCGTGCTGACGACACGTTCCCCGAACCCCAAGGGTCCTCAAAGAAGCCCAAAAAGACTCATGTGGAGTCCACAAAGCCACTCTTCAGCCAAGTGGCAAGCAGAGTGAAACTGGGCTTCACTTCGGCTGATCCCACTAAACCCCTTTCACCGGAGCAGTTGGCTACGGTGCAAGACAGCATCCTGAAGGCAATGTCGCTGCCCTCCACATCGGTTGCCGGTCCAGGTTTCGAGGCCTGTATACCTCGAAATGAATGGCTGCTCCTTGTGTGGTCCATCAGCTGCCTTGATGTCAAACTGTTGGAGGAATCTGAGTTCCCAAGAGCTCACCTCATTAGAGGTTACTTCCCCAACAGCGCTGAACTCCCACCCGCCTCAATTTTGGAACAGTTGGATAACCAAAATTATGAACGCTTCTCAAAGAAGCTGTGGCGGGTGGTTCAACACAGCCTTAACGGCAAAACGACGCACCTCGCGATGATGGTCGACGAGGCGTCGTATAAGGTCCTGACGGATCTTAAGGGTAATGTGAAATACCGGTTCACCAGGGTGAAACTTATCCTTAAGAACTCCGCCGTCAGGGTCTCTCTCCGTCCCTGCCCTGTCCCCTTCCCCATCTCCAACCATTCCCCCCCCCTATCAGCGATCCTCCGACGGCGGCAACGGTGACCTCCACCGGCGTGACAGCAGTGGCTGAAGCTCCGGTGGCGTCCACTAGTGCCGCAGCCGCAGTCGCGCTGAAAACCGAAATCCCTAAACCCCCGGTCATTGTGGTGACTGCCCCCAAGCCCACAACGGGCCGTACGAGGCCGGTGCTTGGCAACGGGCGCCCCCCTATCCCGTCAAGGCCCATCACCAGCTCTGTGCGGAAACCACCCGCAAGGGTACCTCCGGCGACCTCCTCCGAGCAGCTCCTCCAGACTGCCGAAGGGCATCCGAGGTAATGACTCCCGGGGGGGCAAGGCAGGTGGCCTTGTCACCAAAGCCCTGGAAGAGGATGCCGAGCGCCATTAAGGTGCTCCAGGCGAACCTGCACCACGCCAGAGGAGCGTCCGCCACCATGTGCAGGGTCGTCTGCGAGGATGCAATCAACCTGGTTCTCGTCCAAGAGCCATGGGTGATCGGTGGCCATATCCATGGACTATCATGCGGATCATGTAAGTTATTATATGACCGTATGGGTGGTGCCCCTCGCACTGCTATTGTTGTTAATAACAATGTGAGACACTTCCCTTTACCTAATTTCATCCACAGAGACCTGGTGGCAAGGGCTATTGAGGTAGCCACGGCTGAGGGTGTCCGGGAGGTAGTGATCGCCTCTGCCTACTTCCCGGGCGACGTGGATGACGTTCCCCCCACAGAGGTTCAGCGGCTAGTGGACTTCTGCCGCCTGCACAACAAGCCGCTTGTGATCGGCTGTGATGCTAATGCGCATCACACGATCTGGGGAAGCAGCGACGTCAACAAACGTGGTGAGTCCCTTTTAGAGTATCTATTGTGTTGTCAATTAGATGTTGCTAACATAGGGTGTAAGCCTACTTTTATTAACGCCATTAGGGAAGAGGTTCTGGACCTTACCCTAGTCAGCAACTCTATTGTGAGTTCGCTGGCCAACTGGCGGGTCACAGACGAAGCCACTTTGTCGGACCATCAGCACATCAGGTTCGACCTCCCTGGCCAAGCCGAGATCCGCCAGAACTCCTTCTGTCCCAAAAAGACAAACTGGGAACTCTTCAAATTCTAATTCTATCAGTGAGATAGAACTTGCTGCCAACATGCTTCAAGATGTGCTTATCACATCCTTCGAGGACAGCTCTGTTCGGAAGACCTTAAAAGTCAACCGTAAAGTTCCATGGTGGAACGAGGATCTGGCTGCACAAAGAAGGAAGGTTAGAAGCCTATTCAACAAGGCCAGATCTAACCGTGTCAGTTGGGACGTCTATAGGGACGCTCTCACTAATTATAACAAGAACATTAGACGTGCTAAACGCGATACGTGGCGCAGCTACTGTGGTAGCATCGAATCGCTGCCAGAGGCAGCGAGGCTCCACAAAGTATTGGCCAAAGGGTCGTCTAATGGGATAGGGCTTCCCTTCAAAGCCCCAGGGAGCGATCAAATCTTTCCAGCCCTTCTACAAAACAGCCTGGATCATATTCTTGATCCGCTGGTCGGCCTTCTTAGAGCTAGTCTCACTTGGGGTTACATACCCATCTCTTGGAGGAGAGTCAATGTGGTATTCATTCCCAAACAAGGGAACCGTCCCCCTGATCAGCCTAAGTCATATCGGCCGATCAGTCTTACCTCCTTTCTGCTTAAGACAGCGGAAAGGCTCGTAGACCAGCACATTCGGTGTTCTCTGCAGAAAACTTATCCTCTGCATCCTATGCAATTTGCGTATATTGCCGGAAGATCGACGGAGGTCGCTCTTCACAAGCTAGTGGGCAAAATCGAAAGAGCCCTCGTATCCAAGAACATTGCTCTGTGCTCTTTTCTTGATATAGAGGGTGCTTTCGATAATACCGGCTACGGATCTATTTCTGCTGCCCTGGAGCGCAGAAATATCGCCCGTCCTCTAATCCGATGGATTGATGCTATGCTCAAACACCGGACTATTTCCTCTACCTTGGACTCCACGACTGCTTTCATTAGTGCGGTTAAGGGTTGTCCCCAGGGAGGGGTTTTATCCCCCTTACTCTGGTCCCTAGTAGTTGATGAACTACTGAGTATTCTTGCAGAACAGGGCGTGGTAGCAATCGGCTACGCTGACGACCTGGCTATCGTAGTGAACGGGAACTTTGCCAACACCGTGACAGAGCTGATGCAATCTGCTCTGAACACGGTTAGTAGATGGTGCGTAGATGTAGGTCTGAGCATCAATCCACAAAAGGCAATTATTGTTCCCTTCACTAAGCGCCATCTCGTTGACATAGGTCAATTGCACATTGGCGGCTCCCATCTAAACAACACCCTATCAAAGGCAACTCATGCCATGTGGGCCTGCAGAAGATTCTTTGGTAGGATCTGCGGTCTCAAATCCTGCACCATTCGGTGGTTATTTGAGATGATGGTAAGACCCATCGTTACCTACGCTGCCATTGTATGGTGGCCTAAGGTTATGCAGGTCACTGCCATCAACAAATGCACTAAACTGCATAGGCGGCTCTGCCTTTCTTTGACGGGTGCACTTCGCACCTGTCCCACAGCAGCAATGGAATCAATATTGAATTTGACTCCTCTGCATATTCAAATACAAGAAGTCGCCGCTAGTAGTATTCTCAGAATCAAGCTTCAATCTGGGCTTCTAGCTACCGAATCGGGGCACGCTAGACTTATCAAAGACATTCCTGGCTTAGAGATCTGCTCTAGATCAGATTCTATGACCAAGGAACTCTTTTTTGGCGCAAAATTCAGAACCCTCATCCCGGACCGGAGGGACTGGGATGCTGGCAACCCCATCAGTGACCCTCATGGTATACACTGGTATACTGACGGGTCAATGACTGATCAGGGGGTTGGAGCCGGGATACATGGTCCCAACTCCAAAACCTCGATTGCTATAGGCAAGTGGCCCACGGTTTTTCAATCCGAGGTTCATGCCATCGAGTTCTGCTGTCGTCTTATCCTTGAGAAGGGGATCAGAGGAGCGAACATCTACATCTTCTCGGACAGCCAAGCTGCCATACTAGTCCTCTCCTCAAAAAGAGTAGGTTCACGTATGGTGGCCGACTGTTGGAACTGTCTCCAGAGGCTTTCCAACAGAAACAAAGTTACCCTCCTATGGGTACCTGGTCACTCTGGTTTCCAGGGCAATGAGCTAGCGGATGAGCTAGCGAGGGCGGGGTCATCAGCCCCTCTGCATGGTCCCGAACCCTTCTGCGGCGTGGGGTGGTCAACTATTTCATCCCTTGTGAAAACATGGGCGAATAGGCTGACCGAACGCTACTGGTTCTTCCAACCAGGGATGAGGCAGGCCAGAGAGCTTACGAATCCCTCTATTAAGCGAAGAACATACCTACTCTCTCGAAGAGATCTCTATCTCCTTGTTGGCTACCTTAGTGGACACCACTTGGTGAACTATCACCTCAAAAACATGCGTCTGTCCTCGGATGCAGAATGCAGGCTCTGTAAAGAGGACGACGAAACACATCCTGTGTGATTGTCCAGCCTTGGTATGGATTAGGAGGAAACATCTGCACGTGGAAACCGCAGTTCCCGAGCACATTGTCCGTTCCTCGACAAAAGACCTGTTATGCTTCATCAGAGAAGCGGAACAGCTTTTGTCATGATAGGGAGAGCATTATAGGCACAAATGATCATTCTGGTCGCAGTGCCTCGCCCCTTCTCTGCTGTGAGACTCCCTTACAATAATAATAATAATAATAATAATATACATATAAGTTAATTACTTGCAGGTTGTAAAGTAAAAAATAACCAGTAAGAAAAGCAACAGTCGCACAGCACGCGACCTGAAGGATACCCTTCGACCTATGTTCCTATGTATGTAGACATATACATGTGCATATGTATATACTTTGAAATTATTCTCGACAGATGGCGCTCGCGCTTCGCGCGAGCCCGCCTCCCTTGTTAGCTGACACAAGCACTTGGTTTTATGCTCATACTTTCTTAAATAACTTCTGTGTTTATTGACCGATCGGATTACATTTTCGAGAATACGTAGAAATTTTAATGAGCTTTGTATATGTTAAAGTCAAAAAGTAGTATCTTTCTTACAGCGCTTATAAATTGACTTCAAAAATTAAATTATTAATTTGCGGGGGCGGTGGGCGTGGCATCCAACATTTGAAATAAACTTGATCTGCGCCGGCTACACAGAAATGTTCCTGCCAAATTTGGTAACTCTATCTGAGCAAGAATATATATACTTTATGGAGTCTGCCACGCCTCTTTCTGCCTGTTACATACATTTGCACAAAGTTAGTATACCCTTTTTTGACCATTTTCAATGGTCGAAGGGTATAATTAGTTGATAAGTTCGTGGGAAAAAGACTCAACAATACTGTATTGATAAGCGGCATTGGTAATGGCTCAGTGACATGCACAATGCAAATTCTCTCCACTGTAAAAATTTGTGAATTTTCCATTGAAATCATTTTCCTAGAAATTCCTTGAAATTCTAGGTCAGGGTTTTGGAGTGTCAATCGATGCCAACAAGTTTGCTCTTTATAAAACAAATACTGTCAATACACTGTCCAGCATTGTTGAGTTGGATTTCATGGATACCATAAATAATGACGTAGATCTGAGTCAGTCCGATAAAGCCGAACTTGTAGAATTGCTGAAGTCATATGCTCCAACATTTATAAAGGGTATACCAATTAGGAGAGTTACTACGGGTGAACTAGAAATCCGTTTGACTGATATCAATAAGACGGTTGTGAAACGTCCGTATAGACAGAGTACTGAGGAAAAGTTGCTGGTGAGAAGCAAAATACAGGAACTACTAGCATCCAATGTCATACGTCCGAGCTGTTCACCATTCGCTAGTCCAATGTTGTTGGTAAAGAAAAAGGATGGTAGTGATCGATTGTGTATTGACTATCGAGAGTTAAATGCGAATACAATCTCTGATAAGTATCCATTGCCACTAATATCAGGTCAGGTGTTCCAGAGGTTATCCAATGCTGGGTTTTCCGTTAACATAAAGAAGTGTACCTTCTTAAAATCGAAATTTGAATATTTAGGGTATCAAATTGAAAATGGTAAAATAAGGCCAAATCCGAAAAAGATACAAGCATTGGCTGCATTACCGCCACCACAGACAGTTACACAACTGAGACAGTTCATCGGCTTGTCATCTTATTTTCGTCAGTTTATTCCCAGATTTTCCGAAAAAATGAAGCCCTTGTATTTGCTAACGTCAAAGAATTATACGTTTAAATGGTGTGACAAGCACGAGCAGGTGCGCCAAGAAGTTATATCCACATTAGTGAGCGATTCTGTATTGATTATTTATGACCCACAGTACACAATTGAACTCCATACAGGTGCTAGTGCAGATGGGTATGGCGCCATATTGATGCATAAAGTAGACGGCAAACCGAGAGTCATAGAGTACTTTAGCAAATGCACTACAGGGGCAGAATCGCGATACCACTCTTACGAACTTAAAACGCTGGCTGTGTTTAATGCAGTGAAGCATTTTCGCCATTATTTACATGGCCAATCACTTGTGGTATATACTGATTGTAACGCCCTGAAAGCCAGTCGTCATAAAGTAGATTTGACGCCAAGGGTCCATCGTTGGTGGGCGTATCTACAATCTTTTGATTTTGAGGTAGAGTACAGAAAAGGAAATAGCATGGCGCATGTAGACTTCCTCTCGCGTAACCCCATAGTGATCGGAAAATCCCCTATTGCAACGAAAGTAACAGAAATGCGCATAGAGCTGGCGGACACCACAGACAATTGGTTAATTGCGGAACAGCATCGAGATGTTGAAATTTCTGATTTAGTGGCAAAATTGCAGAGTGATGAATTCCAGCATGAATTAGCAAAGACGTATGAATTGCGTTCGAGGATACTATATAGGAAGATACAGAGAAATGGGCGAACTAGGTGTCTACCAGTAATTCCGAGGGCATTTAGATGGTCCGTTATTAATCATGTCCATGAGGCCATTATGCATTTGGGGTGGGAAAAAACTTTAGATAAAGTATATACGGAGTATTGGTTCCAAAACGTGTCTAAATACATACGAAAATTTGTCGAAAATTGTGATACTTGCCAACTGTCAAAATCAACCTCGGGTAAATCTCAAATAGAATTGCATTCCATACCGAAGGTGAGCATTCCATGGCACACAGTGCACGTCGACATCAGTGGAAAGTTAAGTGGGTAGAATGCCATTAAAGAATATGTAATAATGCAAATAGATGCCTTCGCCAAATATGTTCACTTGCACCATACACTAAACCTTGACACAAACAGTTGCATTGATGCATTTAAGTCCACTATATGTCTTTTTGGGGTGCCAACTCGCATAATTGCAGACCAGGGCCGTAGTTTTACTAGCAATGATTTTAAGCAATTCTGCTCATCGCAATAAATAGACCTGCATATAATAGCAACTGGAGCTAGCCGCGCTAATGGCCAAGTGGAGCGCGTCATGAGTACCATGAAGGCAATGTTGACAGCGGTAGAGACCAGTAAGCGATCTTGGCAAGAAGCTTTAAAGGAAATCCAGTTGGCTATGAATTGCACGGCTCATCGAGTAACAAAAGTTAGTCCATTAGAATTATTAATAGGGAAAGAGGCTAGACCTATGGGCATGATGCCATTAATAGAAGAAGAAACAATTGACAGAAAGAGCATAAGAAAGACAGCTCTACAAAATATAGAAAAGAATGCTGACTATGACAAGTTAAGATACTCGTATGATAAAAGTAAAGCTAAGCTTGTTGCCTATAAGGTGGGCGACCATGTCCTGCTCAAGAGTGAAGAACGGCACCAAACAAAACTCGACCCAAAGTTTAAAGGTCCTTTTGTGATAGTAGAGAAGCTTGATGGTGACCGATATACATACGTTGAAATCTTTGACAAGCAAACGAACATATAAGTATGCACATGAACAATTGCGCGCGATGTTTAAGGAGTTAGACATATAGTAGAGACAATCGAGAGATCGCCGGGTGAGGCACTCGATGGTTCCATCAACACAAATTAAATCATTCACAAGACTACAGTCGCACCATGTAGTTAGCTGGCCAGTGGCTACATGGCGGGGGCTATGAGGGTCAAGAGTGACCATGACGCAGAGTGCGTGTTATCGTTGCAAAGGTGTGCAGCAAGAGCCTAAGAACGTGACGTGATAGACTCTCTAGTGAGTCTGACGAAACGAAATGTGAAGTATCATGTGGCATAGCGGAGATGTAGTTGTTTGGCTTGAACAGAAGATGAGAGAAAAGAGAAGAGAAAACGTTAATTGCTAAAGAGAACTTGAGCCTTTATAAGTAGGACATAAGTAAAGCAAAGAAAATCTTATCTTGCAATGAACAAATATCTTGTGTTTAAATGAAGAAATATCTTATGTGGAAATTTATAAGTAACCAGTAAGAAAAGCAACAGTCGCGCGGCACGCGACAGTGGGATACCCTTCGACCTACGTTCCTATGTATGTATGTACACATATGCATATGCACATGATTTGAAATTATTCTCGATAGATGGCGCTCGCGCTCGCCTGCCTCCCTTGTTAGTAGACAAAAGCACTTAGTTTTATGCTCATACTTTCTTGAATAACTTTTGTGTTTATTGTCCGATCGGATTGCAATTTAGAGAATAAGTAGATATAACTATCAGCTTAGTAAATTTTAAAGTCAGAAAGTTTAATCTTTAATACAACGCTTACAAATTGAGTTCAAAAATTAATTTTTTGATTTGCGGGGGCGGTGGGCGTGGCACCCGACATTTGAAATAAACTTGATCTGCGCCGGCTACACAGAAACCTTCATGTTAAGCTCTTGTAATAATAATATAATATATGTCTCTAGCTCTTATAATAGCTGAGATCTGTGTGTTCATCTGGTCATCCGGACATCCAGACAGACAGACATGGCTCAATCGACTCGGCTAGTGATCCTGAGCAAGAATATATGTACTTTGTGGGGTCTGCCACGCCTCCTTCTGCCTGTTACATACATTTGCACAAAGTTAGTATACCCTTTTTTGACCATTTTCAATGGTCGAAGGGTATAAAAAGATTTTAGAGTTCAATTAAGAACAATGACTTTATTTGTGTAAATCCAATTTACAACTGATTCACCTAAACTATCCCTAACAAGCTGTGAGTCTTGGCTGCGAGTTGCGCTGCCCTTGGTGGCAGAGGATCGACGTCGACTTCAATGCTTCCAATAGGCTGCGACATCGGCTGATATCTTGTTGGTGGAATTGTTGTAGTCTTCTTGGAATCAAATGCATTGGTGGGAGCGGAAGCGGTTGCCAAACAGATTCTTAGAATTCAGCTTGGCAGCTCAGCGCGTTCACGGAATTATGCAGACGCTGAGCTTGCAGATTAGAACTTGCGTACTGGAGTTCATTATTCTAAATTGTAACATTTTAGTTGTTAACTTTTTTGCCCCTCCAATTTATGCTTGTCCTCAAGCGGTCTCTAGAAGTAGGGAATGTTGTTGAACTGAGGTAACTGACATTGTGCCTCGGTCGAAGATTGCTCGCAGGTTGATGGTGCGAGGATCGCTGTGACTTTTGTTTCCATTCCATGCGTGGGTCCTAGTTGCAATGTTATGCTCTTCTGCCTTTGACTATAGGTGTGCAATCCCAGGATGAGAATCAGAGCAATGCCAAAGAACGTCAGCAAAGTTATGCTGTTGACCGTTGAATGGGTTCTTATGTGCATCAGCTGTCCAGTGTTATTTATGTGCAATGCTTCCAGTGCTTCAAGTGATAGGACCTTAAGTCTTTATTTTTCCTCAGCCGTAAACTGCACAAGAGGAGCTCCAGGGGTCAAGACTGTAGGTTCCAAGTTGCTGAACCGCTTGTTGTCGATAATCATCGAGTCGTTTGATAGCTGAACAAGGTAGGTTCCCTCTAGGTGAAGCTCTGTGTTGTTCCAGGTAACGTTTCCATCGTAGTCGTTTAGTAGGATGATTCGTCGTCGACTTCTTTTGTTTTGGATACGTGGTCGGCATTGCTAAAACTACACAGCGCTTTCTTTCCCTGAACTAACTTTGGAATACAATTTGAATTTCTTATATTAGCAATGTTTTTCTTATCGCATATCTTAATATATTCTATTGTTTTACAAGTTTGGGGAATGCTATAGGTGAGATTTTTGAAAACAAAAATTTCTTGAAAGTTTATGTGTATAATTGAATTGTTTTTTACTATGGGTTTCATGATAATGTCTTGGTATTGTATTTCTTCTAAATTTGGAATTTTTGCAAAATACAAAAGTGTTGTTTTATTGTGTAAAATTGAGACATCGGAAAACTCCATTATTTCTTCCATTGACAGGGGTGTCATGTTATTTCTTTTAAAAATTTTCTCGATTTCAATTAACTCATCTTCATTCAATACGAGTGTGTTAACTACGTTTAGTCGTGCCCACTGAATGGCATATATTATGTTAATAATTTCTTCTTTTAGAAGTCTAATCTGATTGTGCAAGCTAATAGCTATCTCAATACTAACTGAACTGCTTTTATGAATAGAATTTGTAAGGGCGTTGGATACCGAAGTGAGTTTATTTATTCTTTCTTCTAACTGTTTGTTAATAATGACCTGTTGGTTATTGTTGTCAATAAGTTTATCCAAGTTCTGCTCTATCATAACCAGGTCATCATTATCTGGACTACCCGCTATGTACTTCCAACCTGACCCTAGCCAATTTAAAACCCTAGTTTTCCGAGTTTTGGGTGCAATTGTTTGGAAAGTGTGAATAGTTGTATTTATCTCATGGTGAAGGGTAGCGTATAATGGACTGCGTTTAATCCTTTTTTCCGTATGTTCATGTAAAATGTCTAAAGCGGTTTGGATTTGGTCGAGGTTAATGAGGTGTATTAGTTTGGTCGTTGAGGTTTGTAATTTTCCGATCCCTTTGGTTATTGTCAGTATCTGTGCGTTCGTATAGTTCGTAAGGTTCATCGTTCCACCAACATCGTTCGTAATCCATAGTAATATCCTGAAAAATTTTAGATTTTGATATGGCTTTTATGTATTGTTTTTCCCGATACTGTTATTATTGTTGTGTGCTTGTTTTCTTTAACTGTTTCTTTCCTATATCTTGGGGAAAGCTTGGAACCTAATCTAGTGTTTATTCTTACGAATATTTCTTCTCCAGGCTGATAATTACGTATTTCCTTTTTCTTCTTATTATGGTTTGTCCGGTCCGTTTTCTGTTTATTTTTAAGTCTTTCAATGTTATCTTGTCTGGCCGTTTCGTATTGGTCCGGGTCTGTTGTCACTCTCCTGCCGAAGAATACTTCTAGTGGTCGTTTCTTTGTAACGGAATGGAAACTGTAATTGTACTCGTAAACTGCCCTTTCTAAAAGTTCCTTGAAATTCCTCTCTGTCCCCTCTTTCTTGAGGCATCTCATTATTTCTGAAAGTGTTGAGTGGAAGCGTTCTATCTGACCGTTAACGGTACATTTGTATGGTGGGGCAGTATAAACTTCTATCTGTAGCTGTTCCAGCATGAACTTAATTGATTGGGAATTGAAAGCTTTTTCGTTGTCCATAACGATATGTTTAGGGACTCCGAAATAGAATAAAATATCGCGCAAAGGGGTTCTGATGTCCTCTATCGCTTTTGAGTTTATAATTCGTGGTTGCGCTAATTTAGAAAACTTGTCTATTGCAGTGAGTACTAAGTGTCGTTCGGTAGAGTAGATGTCAATGTGCAATATGTGACCGGGGTATTCTGGAGTAGGAGTTTCTTGAAATTCCGGATTAAGGGGTGTCTGTCATATTTAGCCTCTTTGCAGACTTTACATTGCTTGACTAAATGTATAAATTTTTGCTTCATTTTTGGGAAATAATGGGTTTCTGATAGTTGCTTTTGATTTTCTAGAGCGTTTCGATGTGCTCTCCTATGGATTTCAAGAATTCTTTCTTCCTGTTCAGTTTCGTCTGTCAAGTCTTCTACCCTGGACTTGGTGAATCGAGTTTTGATTCCTTTGAAGTGACTTCGGTAAATTGTCTGTATTTTTCCCATAATATTTTCAGTCGTGTGAATACCGTTAATTACGGAAGGGTTGAGATATTTGTTAAAGTCTGTTATTATATCGTCCGTAGTGTAGTCGAGTCGGTATATTTCATGTCCATGGAAGGTAGGAAATGGGATGTTGAACCTGTAGTCATATTTATCTGATTTGTAAATATTAAATATAAAATATTTGATTTTTGAAAACATTTATTGGGGCTTCGACGCTGACGATTAAGTCATGGCTAGAACTTTCAGCGCTATGTTGTGTAGATGCAACGGAGTTAATTTGCTCTAAAGGTATTCTCCGGTTTATAGAATATTTCATAATCATACTCCTCTAGATATGCCTTCCATCTCTTGATTCTGGCATTTCCATTCCAGCTAGTCAGAGAATGTGTTAAAGGTTGATGATCTGTGAAGATCTTAACCTTTGCTTTACCGTACAGGTAATTTTTGAGGGCCTTGAGTGCCCAAATTATGGCTAGCATCTCTTCGGCTTTGGAAAGTCTTGCGATAGAACTGCTCCGATCGCGAAATTTGAATCATCAGTAGTTAAATGGAACTCCTTCTTGAAATCTGGGTAACGGAAAATTAATTATTTTGAAAATAAGTTACTTACCTACGCTGCCATTGTATGGTGGCCAAAGGTTACGCAGGTCACTGCCATCAACAAATGCACTAAACTGCATAGGCTGCTTTGCCTGTCTTTAACGGGTGCACTTCGCACCTGTCCCACAGCAGCAATGGAATCAATATTGAATTTGACTCCTCTGCATATTCAAATACAAGAAGTCGCCGCTAGTAGTCTTCTCAGAATCAAGCTTCAATCTGGGCTTCTAGCTACCGAATCGGGGCACGCTAGACTTATCAAAGACATTCCTGGCTTAGAGATATGCTCTAGATCAGATTCTATGACCAAGGAACTCTTCTTTGGTGCAAAATTTAGAACCCTCATCCCGGACCGGAGGGACTGGGATGCTGGCAACCCCATCAGTGACCCTCACGGTATACACTGGTATACCGACGGGTCAAAGACTGATCACGGGGTTGGAGCTGGAATACATGGTCCCAACTCCAAAACCTCGATTGCTATGGGCAAGTGGCCCACAGTTTTTCAATCCGAGGTTCATGCCATCGAGTTCTGCTGTCATCTTATTCTTGAGAAGGGGATCAGAGGAGCGAATATCTACATCTTCTCGGATAGCCAAGCTGCCATACTAGCCCTCTCCTCAAAAAGAGTAGGTTCACGTATGGTGGCTGACTGTTGGAACTGCCTTCAAAGGCTCTCCAATAGGAATAAAGTTACCCTTCTATGGGTACCTGGTCACTCTGGTTTCCAGGGCAACGAGCTAGCGGATGAACTAGCGAGGGCGGGGTCATCAGCCCCTCTGCATGGCCCCGAACCCTTCTGTGGCGTGGGGTGGTCAACTATTTCATCCCTTGTGAAAGCATGGGCGGTTAGGTTGACCGAACGCTACTGGTTCTTCCAACCAGTGATGAGGCAGGCTAGAGAGCTTACGAATCCCTCGGTTAAGCGAAGAACAAACTTACTCTCTAGGAGAGATCTCTATCTCCTTGTTGGTTACCTTAGTGGCCACCATTTGGTGAACTACCACCTCACAAAAATGCGTCTGTCCTCTGATGCAGAATGCAGGCTCTGTAAAGAGGACGACGAAACCACTAAACACATCCTGTGTGATTGTCCAGCCTTGGTTTGGATTAGGAGGAAACATCTGCACGTGGAAACCGCAGTTCCCGAGCACATTGTCCGTTCCTCGACAAAAGACCTGTTATGCTTCATCAGGGAAGCGGAACAGCTTTTGTCATGTTAGGGAGAGCATTCTAGGTACAAAAGATCGTTCTGGTCGCAGTGCCTCGCCCCTTCTCTGCTGGGAGACTCCCTCTCCAAATAATAATAATAATAAGTTACTTTTAAACTTCTTAAAAGACTATAAAGCTTCATTGTTTAATGAAATTAATTTTTTTGATGACATTCTTTTGGACACGTGTCCATCTTCCCCTTTTAAAAGTGAAGTTAGGGGCTTTGCCAATTTGGCATAATTTTGTATAAACCTTCTATAGTAGCCGGAGAGCCCTAGAAAAGATCTTAGATCTCTCAAAGTTTTAGGGCAGGGATAATTTACTATCGGGTTACTCGGGTTTGTTTCTATTCCCCTATCGGAGGCAACAAATCCAAGGAATTCGACTTTGTTTTTCATGAACTCACATTTGTCCAGCTGACATTTCATGTTAGCGTTCTGTAAAGTTTGAAAAATTTTAGCCAAGTTCTCAATATGTGTATCATCATCTTTGCTAAATATGATGATATCGTCTATATAAATTAAACATATTTTTCCAATATGTTCTCGAAGTATGTCATCTAATGCACGTTGGAAGATTGAGGGCGCATTCTTAAGACCGAATGGGAGTCGTGTAAACTCATATTTTCCGTTGTTTACGGAGAAGGCGGTCTTTTCTATGTCATTATATTTCAAAAATATCTGATGGAAGCCACTTTTCAGATCTAAAACTGAGAATACTTTATTGTCCCCTAATTGGGTAAGTACCTCATTTATCTCGGGAATAGGGTATTTATCTGCAATGGTTATTTTATTAAGTTTACGATAGTCAATAACCATTCGATATTTTTTTCGCCTGAAGCGTCTGCCTTTTTAGGTACAATCCACACTGGTGAATTGTACGGGGACCTAGAAGGGCGAATTATACCATCTTCTAAAAGTTCTGTTAACGGATACACTGATTTGTGCAACCGCCTTGCTTCCAATTTGAATTAAAGGCAAGGGTTTATTAATTATTATTGTTCCGCTGCATTTTTTATGTGTGATGCGAGAAGAGACTGTTTTACAACTATTTAAAGTTAGACATAACAGCTGCTAGCATAAGATTTAACAGCTGCTTAACATAAGACTTAACAGCTGCATAGAACATAGATTTTAACAGCTGATTCTAATCGTATGGCAACCTTGAGCGCTTAGATAAAGCAGTGATCTGCCGCGAACAAGTTCTTTTATCTGTTTGTTCTGTAACGCAACGGTATATTTGTTTTCGGACGATCTGTGCTTGCGGGGCACGTTTTAATTTTCCGGATCTAGCTCGTCGGCTTTGGGGGTGGAGGTCTTGCTTGAACAGATCCTATACCAGGTACACTAAATTATTATTAGTAAGACTAAAGAAAAACCTGCTGCGACAAAAAAAGCTAGTTTAAAGTACCGGAAGAGCTATTAGAAGATCCAAAAGAAAAGTAGAGAAAAGAGAATGGGAAGGTAGAAGATCGGAAAAAAACGGACTAGAAAACTGGCGAAAGCGAAGCCACAGGTGTTATTGTGGTCGCGAGTGCCCACCCTACCTACGGTCACCCACCTGAGAGCATGGCTCTGGTGACCTCTTTGTCCCCTACAACCGCGGAATCATCAGCATGAGCTCAAGTTAAAGTTAATTAACCGAACATCATCTCATCATAGATTCCGAGCGGCGTAAGGGAAGCATCGGCAGTCATCCATCAGGGGTACCTGTAAAACTAACGAATATTCGGACAAGCCTAGGAAACTCTACAAAAAAATGTATAAGAAAATAATACTTGGATTGAGAATCAATCATTCATTATAGAGTTCTTGTATCTTTTCAAATTGCATTTTGTATATATATAAAGGTATGAAACAAAATTATGTTTAAAAGTAATGTATAAAGTGTGTGAGGGTATTTAGATATTGAATTTTTAGCCTAAAAATAGTTTATATTCGCTTAAACGAATTAGCGAACAAACAATCTCTAATGTTCATTATTATTCTTTGAACGCTGATACCTAATATGAGCTATTTATTTTAAAATTTCATTCTTCCTCAATTTCGGTAAACCTCCGATAAATATTAATTTTTTTTTGTTAGTTAATATAATCTAATGTAAAACAAAACTTTTGCCTTAGCAAAACTATCTAAATTATCCTTTTTTCATGGATAGCTTTCTCCTTCTTCATTGCGTTATTTCACGCTATATTTTTTTTATTAGATTCCTCTTAACGTGGAGAGGTGATAGCTGCTCATGTTATGTAAAAATATAATATTCCAAAATAATATGCATGCACCGAAACCAAGAAAAGATTTTTTTTAATATTTATAAAGGAACGAAGTCACCGCGTTAAATTTCCATCGACCAAAGGTCGATCTTCCGGATCCTGGAATGTTGCTGCGTTGATGCGTATGATTTGCTGCTGCCAACTTATAATATTTCATTTTATTTTTAGGCCATGGATTTTAAAAAAATTCATGGACTATTGTGTTTGTCGGAACGGAAATGTGCGTAACAGGCAGAAGGAGGCATCTCCGGCGCCATAAACTATATATATTCTGAATCAGTATCACTAGCCGAGTCGATTGAGCCATGTCTGTCTGTCCGTCTGTCTGTCTGTATAAACACCTGGATCTCAGAAACTATAAGAGCTAGAGTCATCAAATTTTGCGACAACATACATACAGTGTGTCAACTAATTCTTTGCAAAAGGAAAAATGCAATGAATTTTTACGTTTAAACTAGTTTTTTATTAACATAATTCGGGTTTTCTTAATTTTTTTTTTACTATATTATTAGGTAATTAATTATGAACTAATTAGCATCGACAAAAATATAAAATTCATATTTAAACATAGCGAAAACAAACAAAAACAAAAAAAGCGGAGAAAAACAGCTGTCAAGTAATTCTTTGCAAAATGCAAACATTTCTTAAACTTACAACTAACAGTTAAAATTATTGCTCTAAAACTATTTCTTTTTCTGCCCGGATTATGATATTGTAAATAGTCCTAAGCTTAATATCAAACATTTCCGACAACTCCTTTGCTGTTTTACCCTTATAATAATTAAAATAAACTAATTGTATTAAATTTTCGTCAACTCGTTTTCCAGGCATCTTTAAATGTGTTAAATTATGTTGCAATGTGCACTTGAGTAATGCAAAATAGCAAAAGAAGGATAGCCAAAGCATAATTAAAGAGAACGTACAAATTTTGGTGGAATTTGCAGTCCCGTTACTGAGTTTCATTTCTCTTTTCGATGCGTCTTTGCATTTTGCAAAGAATTACTTGACAGCTGTTTTTCTCCGCTTTTTTGTTTTTGTTTGATTTCCCTATGTTTAAATATGAGTTTTATATTTTTGTCGATGCTAATTAGTTCATAATTAATTACCTAATAATATAGTAAAAAAAAAAAATTCAGAAAACCCGAATTATGTTAATAAAAAACTAGTTTAAACGTAAAAATTCATTGCATTTTTCCTTTTGCAAAGAATTAGTTGACACACTGTATATATTGCAGTGTCTCAAAGTTTTTATAAAATTTGGACACGGCCCTTTCCGCCTCTGTAAATCAGTAATAACTATTTAACAACTACAATATTAGCTCAACAACCAAAGTTGTATATCTTACATGACAAATACCTTGCCACGGGCGTTATGTGAAAATTTCATTTAAATCGGACTATTAATAAGTGAGATATGATACTAATTAAACTCATTTTGAACATATTAGGTTGCCAAATATCCGCTTTTTTGTCTTTTGAATTTCGCGGCTATGTACAAAGCGCTACAGAGCTCGTATCTGGCACTATACATAATTTGAAAGGTCTTGACATAACCTACAAAACAACGCTATGCATGATAAGTTTGGATATTGCGTTCAACAGTTATAGACGTGCAAACATGGAGTTCACTAACGCAGAAATTCGCGCTATTTTAAAGTTTTCCTTCGTTAAAGGCAAATCCGCTAGAGAAACGTTCCGTGAGATTAATGGTGTTTTGGGGGATGGTACTCTATCACTTCGAACCGTGGAGGAATGGTTTCGACGATTCAGAGCCGGTGAAAACGACACCATGTGTTTGGTGGGATTGGAAGGGAATCATCCACTATGAGCTGCTCCCATATGGCCAGACGCTTAATTCTACCATCTACTGCGAACAACTGGACCGCTTGAAGCAGGCGATCGACCAGAAGCGTCCAGAATTGGCCAACAGGAAGGGTGTAGTGTTCCACCAGGACAACGCCAGACCACACACTTCGTTGATGACTCGTCAGAAGCTACGGGAGCTCGGATGGGAGGTTTTATTGCATCCACCATATAGCCCGGACGTAGCGCCAAGTGATTACCACCTGTTCCTGTCCATCGCGAACGCTCTTGGTGGTGTAAAGTTGGACTCAAAAGAGGATTGTGAAAAGTGGCTGTCCGAGTTCTTCGCAAATAAGAAGGGTGGTTTCTTCGAGGGGGGTATAATGAAGTTGCCGTCTAGATGGAAACAGATCATCGAACAAAACGGCGCATATTTTAACTAAATCCGATCACTGTAACACTTTTTATAAAGCATTGAATGAAAAGCAAAAAATACAAACGCTACAGTCAGGTGCTGACTGTATAAGGCCATGGATTATCTTAGTTTGTAAATAACAGAATAGAATCGCCGCTCGAATTTTCCACCGATTATCAAAAATAATCAGTACCTGGGGAACACCAATGGGAGGCTGCTGCAAATGTAATGGGGCTAGTTGTTCTTAAAAAGTTAAATTTTGGTGACCTACGAGTCGACTTGAGATGTTCTGCGCAACTTAAATGTTCCCCAAATTAATTAATTTCTGCAATCTAATGCAATCATAGATAACTTATTTATATTCGGATATTTATAAAAACTCGCAATGAAAATTGCGCTTTATTTGGATTAATATTACAAATTTGGCGGAGATCAATTTTATACAGTTTACGACGACACGCGCAATTTGAATTAACGAACAGAAGAAGAAGAACGCATAGACAAAGCAGACGCGATGTGTCGCAACCATTAGACTGAGCGAGAGGGCAATAGGTATATGTATGCATTTTTAGCGTGTACCAAAATGCTTCTTGTTGATTTTTTGGTACGACCTAGAGTAGTTCAGTGGCTGAGTGGATTATGTCTCGGACTGTAAGGCCAATAATGTTGACCGTGTTTCGGGGTTCGATTATTGCTACCACGATCGGCATGTGAAATTTTTTGTTTTTCATTATTTTTCATTAAAATATTTTAAAAGCTCAAAACATTGAAAAGGGGCGGCGGCGGTAGCCAGTTTTTTTAAGTTTTTGGTACGCAATATATGCAATTAGAACTTAGTTTTCTTTCTCCAAATCTAATTGTATTTATAAAAAGACGCGAGCCAAAATTAAACAATGCGTTCTTCAATGTCGTCACTCTTTCCGTATTTTGCCTGTTACGACTTTGCAAGTTCAATATGATTCTTATTGGATTTTGTTTTTTTGTTTTGCTCTCAATATTTTGCAATTAGAATGTTACAACATAACAGCGATCATACGACTGTGGCGACGCAGCCTCATCGATATGAGCCCGATCTGGCAGCCCGGCACCATCATAAGCAGACGATACATGCAAATTTAATTATTTTCAAAATTCAATTAAAAAAAAACTAGAAGAGTCCGAGACTTCTGTCATTCACCTAAATTCATCATAAATATAGCCCTACCTGTAAAAAATTTTTTTAAAAAATCGCTGCTGAGGGCACATATTTAATAATTACCAAATATTTTAATGAAAAATAATGAAAAACAAAAACTTTCACATGCCGATCGGATCGCGGTAGCAATCGAACTCCGAAACACGGTCAACATTGTTGGCCTTACAGTCCGAGACATAATCCACTCAGCCACCGAATAACTCTGGCTAGTGCCAAAAAATCAACAAGAAGCACATGAAATAAATTTTGGTATGCGCTAGAAATGCATACATATACCTATTGCCCTCTCGCTCAGTCTAATGGTTGCGACACTTCGCTTCTGCTTTGTCTATGCGTTCTTCTTCTTCTGTTCGTTAATTCAAATTGCGCGTATCATCGAACACTGTATAAAATTGATCTCCGCCAAATTTTAATATTAATCCAAATAAAGCGAAATTTTCATTGCGAGTTTCAGTTTATCTTGCGACAGTCCAAACAAATCCTAACCTTTCCTGGTTTGGTCACCATGACTATCGGTGAAGACCATGCGCTATCTGCTTCTTCTATTACTCCAAGACTTAACATTCTATCAATTTCTGCGTACATTTCCTTTTCTACGGCTGGAGAAACCGGAAAATGTCGTTGTTTTATAGGCTTGACATTGCCTACGTCGATAGAATGCGTTATTAGATTGGTTTTTCCTAAACCTTCCTGAGAAAACGAGGGAAAGCAATTGATTACTAGCTTGAGTTTTGACTGTTGATCTTCCGTCAAGACGTGTTGTTCTACGTCGGACTTGGGAACATCTTTCTCCTTCAAATTTAATTCTGCGATCTGTAGTTCTTTAGTTCCAAAGATTCTCCAAAAATCAATACCGAGATATAACTCCTGTTGCAAAGAAGAAACTAGGAATTTTTCTTGATTTCCATATTCTACCATTAGTTTCAATTTTCCTATTATGCGTTGTGAGCTACCATCAGCTGTAGAAGCATTAGCCTTTATGGGCTTGTATGCTTCATCCCCTTTAAGGACTTCAACGGCCAAAGAACCACCTATACAGCTAATCGACGCTCCTGAACCTAATAAGCCATAGACTGTACGGTTTAGCAGCCGAATTGGCAAGAAAGGACTCGCATCTGTAGTTGAGGATGGTATGAACAAATATGCTTGAACGCTAGCTGACATTGTTTAGCGCGCTTATAGAAAGTTATTATCCTCATTGAACTACGAGTTGTTGTTTGTCGTAAAAAGGACTCGATAAGACTTTCGTCTGAAGGTGTTGCAGATAAATGTTGAAATTTTCGATGAAGAAGAGTTAAGTCAGTGTTTGAGTGTAAGTCTGGTAATATAGGTAAGTCTGGTAATAAAGGTAAGTCTGGTGGTGTATTGAGAGGTACATCAATCTTTAATCGGTCATTGTTCCCTGATTGTGCTGCGCACTCGAAGTCTTCGGTTTGGGTAGCGACTTCTGCGTACAGCTTTTGGAGTTTTTTGAACAATTTCTGCAATCTGGTTTGTAAGTGTTGTTTGCGCCACAACCGTAACAAAAAACTCGTTTCTCAGCCAAACAATCTTGGTATCTATGTCCCTCTTTGTGACAATTCCAACAAATTAATGAGAAGGCGTCGACTTCGAGCACCTGAGAGTCTGAATCGGATTCAACTCTTTTTCTTCCTGCCCTATCTCAGAAACTTCTCGTCTAAAAGGAGTTCCTCTAATATGCCCGTGAGATCTCTTTACATCATCTAAAAAGGTCTCACGTCGACGACAAATGTCTCTCAATCCTGATACTGTCTTTATGTCAACATTTAATGTTCATGCCTTATCTCAGGTCTTAAATTGTTCCTGAGGAGACGTACTAATTTCTGAGACGATAATGGTTGTTCTAACTGATCTAGTAGTATATATATGCTGTCAAAGAAACTATCGAAGTTCTCATTAATTTTCTGTTTTCTGCTTCGGATAAGTTCTTCGATATCTGCATCATCCCTTTCTTGGCGAAATTGCAATCGCAAAGCTGCACATAACTGATCCCATCGAACTTCGTTAACGGACTTGTGATAATGCCAATAAAATTCAGCCTTACCGTCAAAAAGCACGCTTGCATTCTTGCACAATACGGCGAAATTTCCGTCTAAAGTTTGCACTGTAAGCGCTTCTACACGATAAATAAAATTATCGACTGTTAAGAAGCCTGTACCAGAGAACTTAAGTTTCCATCCGTTTAAAATGTGCACAACTTTGTCAGGACGGTTTAACAAATCAGAGTTATGAGATCTGTTTGAAAAGGGAGATCCTACATTTTGAGCTCGTGAATTTTCGACCCCTGGGAGTGAACTTAAAAGATGCAGAGGGTTTTCTATTGGTGCTTGTTCTCGAGCGCTATTTGAAATTGATTGAGGGGGCGCGATCATCAGTCTCTGAACGGTTTCTACGACTGTATGAATGATCTCACTCATTTTCTCAAATAGACTGGTGAGCAACCTACGTTCCATTGTAACTAACGCTATAGCATTCATAGCTTCTCTGGGATCTACTCTATTACTAGCATTGTCGCTAGATTTTGCGGCCTGCGCTGAGGTGGAAGCCCTATCATCATCAATATCACCGGACGTTTCTATAGGATTACGACTTTTTGGTTTCCCACGGGTAGTAACTCCAGAGCCTTCAGGCAAACAGCCGGCATTACATTTGGGACATTTGTTGCTATTCTTGAAATGCACTGCAATGCATTTTCGATAAAAATCGTGAAAATAATTATAAGTGCTACTCAATATAATATAATAAACTTAAAATTCTAATAAAATCACAGCAACAAAATGTATAAATGTATAAATTTATAAAGGAATCAACACTTAAATGGGATATACTTTTCATTTATTTATTTTTTTAGTAAATTTTTAACACAATTAAAGAAAATTTCATTTGAATATTTGAACTCAATGCATGATGTTTCGCGTAATGTAGGAGAGTGAACATTTTCTACCATTTTTCTTGCCGAGACAGTATAAAAAGGAAAGGATACGACTAAAGTTGTATTTCTTTAATCTTCAGTGAGGGAAAGTCAGTAGTTTTGCGGACAGTGGACGTTCGAAACATACTCATCTGAATTCCAGTTTGCAACTTTACTAATCAGACAGGCTTCAATTAAATACATTGACTGACAAACACGGATAAAAAAAATTGATTCAAACAATTCAATTATATTCCAAAGTGTTTGTTAAACAATTTTTTTATTGAAGTTTAGACAGGTTCGCTAAGTCAATAATGCAGTATCTCATTTTGGGCCAAATGGTCAACCTAGGTCAGACTTTCTTTTGTATTTCCGCAAAGTGAATAATACCAGCATCAAAGCATAGTAGGGGAAATCATTGCATAATAATCTTTCGTTGTGGACATAATACGACTGATTATCGATCTTAATGTATTCCAAAACAAATAAAAGTAACTAGGCAACAGATTTTTGAAAGAATTTAAGAAATTGAAAAGAATTTGAAAAAGAAGAAGAAAGAAAACGAGAGAATATTTGAATGGATCTATCAATGAGTCTCAAAGAGTAATTCTCATTCAAGCCCCACACGTTGGGCGCCACTTTTCTTATTAATAATAATAACTACTAACTGTAACGTGCAACGGTATATTTGTTTTCGGACGATCTGTGATTGCGGGGCACGCTTTAATTTTCCGGATCTAGCTCGTCGGCTTTGGGGGTGGAGGTCTTGCTTGAACAGATCCTATACCAGGTACACTAAATTATTATTAGTAAGACTAAAGAAAAACCTGCTGCGACAAAAAAAGCTAGTTTAAAGTACCGGAAGAGCTATTAGAAGATCCAAAAGAAATGTAGAGAAAAGAGAATGGGAAGGTAGAAGATCGGAAAAAAACGGAGAAAACTGGCGAAAGCGAAGCCACAGGTGTTATTGTGGTCGCGAGTGCCCACCCTACCTACGGTCACCCACCTGAGAGCATGGCTCTGGTGACCTCTTTGTCCCCTACAACCGCGGAATCATCAGCATGAGCTCAAGTTAAAGTTAATTAACCGAACATCATCTCATCATAGATTCCGAGCGGCGTAAGGGAAGCATCGGCAGTCATCCATCAGGGGTACCTGTAAAACTAACGAATATTCGGACAAGCCTAGGAAACTCTACAAAAAAAATGTATAAGAAAATAATACTTGGATTGAGAATCAATCATTCATTATAGAGTTCTTGTATCTTTTCAAATTGCATTTTGTATATATATAAAGGTATGAAACAAAATTATGTTTAAAAGTAATGTGTAAAGTGTATAGATTAGATATAGTAATTTCAATTCATTGTGTGAGGGTATTTAGATATTAAATTTTTAGTCTAAAAATAGTTTATATTCGCTTAAACGAATTAGCGAGTTTTAGTTCAGAGCAAACAATCTCGTTATGTTCATTATTATTCTTTGAATGCTGATACCTAATATGAGCTATTTATTTTAAAATTTCATTCTTCTTCAATTTCGGTAAGCCTCCGATAAATTTCAATTTTTTGCACCGAAACCAAGAAAAGATTTTTTTTAATATTTATAAAGGAACGAACTCACCGCGTTAAATTTCCATCGACCAAAGGTCGATCTTCCGGATCCTGGAATGTTGCTGCGTTGATGCGTATGATTTGCTGCTGCCAACTTATAATATTTTTTTTTATTTTTTTTTTTAAACATGAGCTGAACACCTTTTCCCTAACTAACTATCTGTCGGGAGCATAACCCGAACATTATGTTGATTACAACTCTGTTATGACTCTGTACATGCGTACAAAAGCTAGTTGCTCTAGCATATCATTATATTCTTTCATCTACATCATGTACTCACTCGTCGTCTATGAGCTCTCTCTAAAAATTGCAACAAGTGAACAATAAAAACTAAGCTAATCAATTGAACCACAAGACTTTTTTGTTGGCAATTAGTGCAAAGGTGGACATATCGGTTTTCCTCTAAACATTTGGTGACCCCGACGTGATTTCTTAGTTTATCGGTCGTTTGTTGCAATTTTCGTGGTCGTTTGATTTGTAACAATTCGGTGGCAAATCAGTATACAGACATTCGTTCGCTCATGGTTAATTCTTGCATGTCGGTAACAAATATAAAACCTAAAGATTTTTTCGCGCGCGAAAATTCGGTGATACACATATGTACACACATTTCTTTCGACCTGCTGTGCCCAGTTTCGTGTGTATACATACGCATTATTATTATTATTATTTGGAGAGGGAGTCTCCCAGCAGAGAAGGGGCGAGGCACTGCGACCAGAACGATCTTTTGTACCCATAATGCTCTCCCTAACATGACAAAAGCTGTTCCGCTTCCCTGATGAAGCATAACAGGTCTTTTGTCGAGGAACGGACAATGTGCTCGGGAACTGCGGTTTCCACGTGCAGATGTTTCCTCCTAATCCAAACCAAGGCTGGACAATCACACAGGATGTGTTTAGTGGTTTCGTCGTCCTCTTTACAGAGCCTGCATTCTGCATCAGAGGACAGACGCATTTTTGTGAGGTGGTAGTTCACCAAATGGTGGCCACTAAGGTAACCAACAAGGAGATAGAGATCTCTCCTGGAGAGTAAGTTTGTTCTTCGCTTAACCGAGGGATTCGTAAGCTCTCTAGCCTGCCTCATCCCTGGTTGGAAGAACCAGTAGCGTTCGGTCAACCTAACCGCCCATGCTTTCACAAGGGATGAAATAGTAGACCACCCCACGCCACAGAAGGGTTCGGGGCCATGCAGAGGGGCTGATGACCCCGCCCTCGCTAGTTCATCCGCTAGCTCGTTGCCCTGGAAACCAGAGTGACCAGGTACCCATAGAAGGGTAACTTTATTCCTATTGGAAAGCCTCTGAAGGCAGTTCCAACAGTCAGCCACCATACGTGAACCTACTCTTTTTGAGGAGAGGGCTAGTATAGCAGCTTGGCTATCCGAGAAGATGTAGATATTCGCTCCTCTGATCCCCTTCTCAAGAATAAGATGACAGCAGAACTCGATGGCATGAACCTCGGATTGAAAAACCGTGGGCCACTTGCCCATAGCAATCGAGGTTTTGGAGTTGGGACCATGTATTCCAGCTCCAACCCCATGATCAGTCTTTGACCCGTCAGTATACCAGTGTATACCGTGAGGGTCACTGATGGGGTTGCCAGCATCCCAGTCCCTCCGGTCCGGGATGAGGGTTCTAAATTTTGCACCAAAGAAGAGTTCCTTGGTCATGGAATCTGATCTAGAGCAGATCTCTAAGCCAGGAATGTCTTTGATAAGTCTAGCGTGCCCCGATTCGGTAGCTAGAAGCCCAGATTGAAGCTTGATTCTAAGAAGACTACTAGCGGCGACTTCTTGTATTTGAATATGCAGAGGAGTCAAATTCAATATCGATTCCATTGCTGCTGTGGGACAGGTGCGAAGTGCACCCGTTAAAGACAGGCACAACAGCCTATGCAGTTTAGTGCATTTGTTGATGGCAGTGACCTGCGTAACCTTTGGCCACCATACAATGGCAGCGTAGGTAACGATAGGTCTTACCATCATCTCAAATAGCCACCGAATGGTGCAGGATTTGAGACCCCAGATCCTGCCAAAGAATCTTCTGCAGGCCCACATGGCATGAGTAGCCTTTGATAGGGTGTTGTTTAAATGGGAGTTCCAGTTCAGTCTTTTATCGAGAGTTACCCCTAGATATTTAACCTCACTGGAAAGTCCCACGGGAGAGCCGCCAATGTGCAATTGTCCTATGTCAACGGAATGGCGCTTAGTGAAGGGAACGATAATTGCCTTTTGTGGATTGATGCTCAGACCAACATCTTCGCACCATCTACGAACCGTGTTCAGAGCAGATTGCATCAGCTCTGTCACGGTGTTGGCAAAGTTCCCGTTCACTACGATAGCCAGGTCGTCAGCGTAGCCGATTGCTACCACGCCCTGTTCTGCAAGGATGCTCAGTAGTTCATCAACTACTAGGGACCAGAGTAAGGGGGATAAGACCCCTCCCTGGGGACATCCCTTCACCGCACTAATAAAAGCGGTCGTAGAGTCCAAGGTAGAGGAAATAGTCCGGTGTTTGAGCATAGCATCAATCCATCGGATTAGGGGGCGGGCGATATTTCTGCGCTCCAGCGCAGCAGAAATAGACCCGTAGCCGGTATTATCGAAAGCACCCTCTATATCAAGAAAGGAGCACAGAGCAATGTTCTTGGATGCGAGGGCTCTTTCGATGTTACCAACCAGCTTGTGGAGAGCGACCTCCGTCGATCTTCCGGCTATATACGCAAACTGCGTGGGGTGCAGAGGATAAGTTTTCTGCAGAGAGCACCGAATGTGCAGGTCTACGAGCCTTTCCGCCGTCTTTAGCAGAAAGGAGGTAAGACTGATCGGCCGATATGACTTAGGCTGATCAGGGGGACGATTCCCCTGTTTGGGAATGAATACCACATTGACTCTCCTCCAAGAGATGGGTATGTAACCCCAAGTGAGACTAGCCCTAAGAAGGCCGACCAGCGGATCAAGAATGTGATCCAGGCTGTTTTGTAAGAGGGCTGGAAAGATTTGATCGCCCCCTGGGGCTTTGAAGGGAGCGAAGGAATCTACAGCCCATTTGACCTTTTCGGGGTCGAAGATGGTTCCTGATAGACTGGACCCACGAGAGTTCGGTGACAAGGTGGCGTCATCGTGACTGGATAGATCTGGGTTCGCCACAGAACCTGGGAAGTGGACTTGTAGCAGAAGGTCAAGTGCTTCCCTGCGATCTTGAGTGAAAGAACCATCTGCTCTTTTAAGAAGCCCTATCCCATTAGACGACCCTTTGGCCAATACTTTGTGGAGTCTCGCTACCTCTGGCGCTACGCATACTTGTGCGTGCTTTCGCGCTGTGCATATCGTTGTGCAGACAATTACACATATAAATTCATACAGCTGACCACATATCGTTGTGAGCATCTGTAGATATCGTTGTACAGTAAAATATATGTAAAAGCCTAAAATCGTCGTGGGTGCATATACATTTATCAAGGCAAATTAATAACAGTTATTTTGGTGCATCTTCTTTGCACATATTGTTGTGCAGTTATGCTCGTACATACATACATACGGGTCTTTGCACATAACGGCACGTATAAACAGGGTGTTCTTTTTGTTTCAAGAAGCAGTCTCATCTAGGCGGCATTGCAATGACTGACGCGGACAATCAGAAAGACTTTTACAAGGCGAAAGCAGTTTCTGTGAAACGTCAATTGGATGCTTGGAATGCCAATCTTACTGCTGAGAAAATCGCTGGAATGGACGAGTCAGACTTTTCAGTTCGATTGGAGTATCTGGAAACAATGAAAACGGAATTCAATGATGCGTAAGTCACCTTGGAAAAAATGGATCTTTCGGAGTTAACCTCAAACCCGCGGGCTGACTTCAACGATGCATACATTGAGGTTAAGTCTGCACTGTCTCGTGAACTCGCGTCGTTGCACCGCAAATCACCCGTTCTAAATTCTACTGCAGTGCGTATTTTTACAAGCGACATGTCAAGCAACGTCGCGGTTCGAGCATCAAGGCTTCCCCAGCTGCAACTGGCCAAATTCAGTGGCTCGTACATGGATTGGCCACACTTTTACGCCATCTTCACCACCGTTATCGAAGACGACTTGGAAATGAGTAAGGTTGAAAAATTCCAGCATCTCTTATCTTGCTTAGAGGGAGTCTCATTGGAGACCATACGCTCAATTGAGCCGACTGAAGACAACTATACTACTGCTCTTTATCTGCTTTGCAATCGATTCGATAATAAGTTGTTTCATTTCCAGGCACACGTAAAGGCAATTTTTGGGCTTAATGGTGTGGAGAAGGGCTCGGCTATTGGCTTGCGGACGCTCAGTGACAAAATGAACTCACATTTAAGAGCCATCAACACGTTAGCAGATCCGGTTCAAATCTTGGATGGATTTTTGATTCATGTCGTCGCTCAGAAACTTGATCGACGCACGCGTGAACGATGGGAGGAGTCAATTGGACCCAACGAACTTCCAGCATGGAAAACAATGGCCTCGTTTTTGGAAAAAAGATGCAGAGCTATGGAAAACGTCGAAAATGCTATGGTAACACTAACACCTAGCAACCAGGTGAGAAAATCATCACATAAATCTACGAAAAACTCTCTTATTACTTTGTCTTCGTCCTCAACATCTAACACAAAGGCAACATTTTGTGATTCTGGGGAACATTATATTTCAAAATGTACTCGATTTTTGAACCTCTCGCCCAATTTGCGCTATAAGGAAGCTAAGAAAATGCACTTATGCTTAAATTGCTTGCGCAAGGGGCACACGCTGCAACAGTGCTGATCAGGTAGCTGCAGACAGTGCCAATCGAGGCATCACACGCTCTTGCATATATCAACCAACTCTGCACACAGCTCCTCCCTGGCAGATTCAAGTCAGGCCTCATCCTCGCTAATATCTAGATCGGTTTCATGCCCTCCACACCAAGCCTCAAATGATATGCCTGATGACTACGTGTTGCTGGCTACGGCCATAGTTTTGGTGCAAAATCGTTTTGAAGAGCACATTCAATGCCGTGCAATTTTAGATTCTGCTTCTCAGCTGAATTTTATCACTACTCGTTTTGCAAATCAACTACAGCTAAAAACTCGTCGATCACATCATCAGCAATCTCGGGAATCGGAGAATCCGCGCTTGACTCTGGCAGTAGACATCGTTGTCAAGTCGCAAAACGCTGGCTATGGAGCCTCATTTGTAGCCGTCGTGACACGAACCATCACGGACTATCAGTTGCAACATGATTTCAACAAAAGTACTTTCCAGATACCTGCCAACGTCATTCTTGCTGATCCGAATTTTCACAAATCTCAACGCATCGACTTGCTCATCGGAGCAGGCCTGTTCTTGCACTTAATTTGCACTGGGCAAATAGGCATATCGGACAGCAAACTGATTCTGCAGGAAACCAAACTGGGTTGGACGGTATCTCTCGGGATCTCACATTCAAACATTAAGCGTTCATCGCTAGTTTCTCTCACCAAGGCAACAACTCAACAAATTCAAGACTCTTCGCTCGAGGATTTAGTCTAACGGTTTTGGGAGATCGAAAACTACGCTTCTTCAGCTTCGGCTTCTGAAGAGGAACAGATGTTTGCATGATCGGAAATTCTTACCATCGCGCTTTGCGCAGATTTAGGGGCTTGGAGACAAAGCTGGCCAAGGATCCCAACATCAAATCGCAATACACTGCATTTATTCAAGAATACCTCAGCTTAGGTCACATGTCTCTTGTTTCTGATAAATGTATAGCACCCAAATTTTACTTGCCGCACCACTGCGTCCAGAAGCTCGATAGCACAACTACAAAACTTCGGGTTGTCTTCGATGGATTGGCAAAATCGACCTCTGGCTACTCTCTGAATGATCTATTGCTGGCAGGACCTACAATTCAAGCAACAATATTCACCACATTGCTCAGATTTCGATTTTTCAGAATAGCTCTTTGCGGAGATATATGCAAAATGTACAGATGTGTCAAAGTTTCTCATCCTGATGAATACTTACAAATAATTTTATGGCGCGATAACTCAGAAGACGACATAAAGGCATACAAATTGGACACACTCACATATGGTACCAAATCCGCAGCGTTTCTGGCAATAAGGACTATGCATCAGCTAGCACTTGATGAGGAGGAAAGGTTCCCTATTGGCTCGAGGATCGTTCAGAGAGACTTCTACGTAGACGACCTTATGTCTGGTGGAGACAGCATTGAAAGTAGTGGAAATTAAACGCCAGGTCAAGGGGTTGCTCAGCCGTGGCCAATTCCCCATTCACAAATAGTGCTCTAATGAATCAGCCGTGCTCGAAGATGAGCTCGAAGTGGATAAGGAGAAGCTGCTAACATTTGATGATCGAACTGGAATCGCGAAAGCCTTGGGGCTGGTATGGAACCTCACTTCTGACAACTTCTTATTCAATTTTTCAAAAATTTTGCCGGATGGACCAGCCACCAAGCGCGCTGTTCTATCCACAGTCGCCAGAACTTACGATCCGCTTGGCTTAATTGCGCCTATCATTACAAAGGCCAAAATTCCATTGTCAGTGCACTCAAATTCCCGCGGTACGCGATGATTCCTGCAGCATCATTTCAAATTCATGCATTTTGTGATGCAAGCAGCCTGGCATACGGCGCTTGTATTTATCTTCGTTCGGAATCACAGGACTCAATTTCATCACATCTTTTATGCTCAAAAGTTGGAATTGTCAGCTGCATTGGTTCTAGCTGAATTGGTCGCTAATCTCGCTCGCATTGTTCCATTTCAATATGAATACCATTGCTGGTCCGACTCTACAATAACGCTCTCATGGATTCGAATCATCGCCATCGGAATTCAACGTTTTTGTTTCAAACCGCGTCAGTAAAATACAGGAGTTGACTCAGGGAATGACTTGGCATCACGTGCCAACAGCCTGTAACCCATCCGACATACTTTCTCGAGGCTGCACGCCAAAGGAATTGATGAATGACCAGCTGTGGCAACATGGTTCTCAGTTTCTTAGCGAGCCCAAATCCAAGTGGCCTACAAACGTGCTGCCAGATGTCGACTTGCCAGAACGCCGTCGCAAGGTGCTGATCACCACAACAAAATACGATATAACCAGTTTTTGCAAATATCAAAACTCGTTCACTTCTTTGCAACGAATTTTCGCCTATGTTCGCAAATTTTGGCTACTTTATCGAAGAAATGCACTCCAACTACGCTCAATTTGACCGTCGAGGATCTGCGTATGGGCATATATCTCTTTGTTAAAAACATACAAGAAGTTGCCATTGCCATCGACTATGCGATGCTTTCCTAAAAGAAGTCGCTTCCAGTCAAAAGCAATTTGCTGTCTCTCAACCCATTCATCGACGGAAACAGACTCATCAGAGTTGGAGGCAGGCTACATAACTTGCAACAGGATTACGACGCGCGTCATCCTATTTTGCTTCCTAAAGGGCACCCGGTCACAAATGCAATCATCGTGCATTATCATCAAAAGTTGCTGCATGCAGGCCCGAGAAGTCTTCTCGCAACAATAAGGCAGGCATATTGGCCAATTGGAGGAATAAAAACTGTGGCCAGCGTCAATAAGTGCTTGAGATACGTTCGCCTGAAGCCACGATATGCCGAGCATATTATGGGCAGGCTGCCAGCAGATCGCGTTCGTCCAAACCCAGCGTTCCACACAACAGGAATCGATTACTGTGGACCTTTTCTCTACAAGCCTGAGACCAGGAATAAGGCACCTGAAAAGTGCTATATATCCATTTTTATCTGCTTCAGTACTAAAACTACTCATCTCGAAGTCGTCAAGGATCTAACGACAGCATCATTTGTTGCTGCTCTGAGGCGCTTCATAAGTATCAGGGGCAAATCACGCATAATCTGGACAGACAACGGAAAAAATTGGCGCTAAAAACGAATTAGCTGAACTGAGAGAATTATTCTTAAGCGACCCGCACAACAGCGCTGTATCGGAAGTTTGTCTAGCTGATGGAATTGATTGGAATTTTATACCGCCTTGATCTCCACATTTTGGTGGATTATGGGAGGCAGCAGTCAAATCTGCCAAATATCACTTCTTTCGTGCTGCTGGGTCTTCTGTTTTAGCTCTCGACGAACTTCGTACTCTAGTCTATGAAATTTCGGCAATACTTAATTCTCGCCCACTCTATGCAATTTCAGAAAGCCCAGACGACTCAAGCTTTCTAACGCCTGCACACTTTCTCATTGGGTCAACATTCACAGCTATAGATGAGCCTGACATCACCCATTTGAAGGAAGGGCGTCTCAATCGCTGGCAACGCGTATGCCAAATGCGTCAAATTTTCTGGCGCAAATGGAGTACCGAATATCTGACGATTCTTCAGGAGCGCAGCAAATGGAAAACTTCGCGAACGGCCCTCAAGGCTGGCTCCTTAGTGCTGCTCAAGGATGAAAATCTTCCTGCACTAAAATGGCGGCTCGGCAAGGTGGAGTCCACGATACCAGGCGATGATGGCGTTCCCAGAGTAGCCATGGTTCAAACCTCGGTTGGCCTGATCAAGCGAGCTGTAACCAAGCTTGCAGTTCTGCCTCTTTCTGACAATATCGGTTAAAAGTGATCACTTCCAAGGGAGTATGTCGGGAGCAGAACCCGAACATTATGCTGATTACAACTCTGTTATGACTCTGTACATGCGTACAAAAGTTAGTTGCTCTAGCATATCATTATATTCTTTCATCTACATCATGTACTCACGCGTCGTCTATGAGCTCTCTCTAAAAATTGCAAAAAGTGAACAATAAAAACTAAGATAATCAATTGAACCACAAGACTTTTTTGTTGGCAATTAGTGCAAAGATGGACATATCGGGTTTCCTCTAAACACTATCCCTTACTTTTTTTGTATTATTATTAACAAAATTTAGAAGAATATCTGGACAAATCTGCACTTGCTCTGCCCTAAAAGCTTACTGTACAAAACATAGATTTGATTTAGGCTCCCTTCTGCACATGTAGGAACATTGGGCAGCCTTTAGGCGCAGCTCATTAATTAAATTTGGAGGTTGGTGGACTGGATTAACGTTGCATTATTAAATTATAGATGAGTTGATTTTAGTGACGAATGATGGTTTAAAGTTGAAAGATAGGTCCCACGTGTGCCTAGGTGGCTTTCTCCACGTGCGTCAATTAAATTTTCACTCGTAGGTTGTTAGGTCAATTTCGACCGGCGAGTAGGAGCACTTGGGCACTTTCAGCCAAAGCCACTCCTATGGCAATATTTTTACAGCAGTGCTCCCACAAGCACGAGCTATGGAGCGGTGCTCCAATGGGCAAAAGCACAAGTAACGCCTCCGAAAAAGGGGCGGCAAAGGTGCTCCTTTAGCCGGAGAAGCAAGGAGTGCTCCTATGGACTTCTACTGACGTGCTTGGCTGGGAAGAAGAATGAGGGTTCAGAACCTTGCTAGTTTCGCTAGTATTAAAGCCACGTTACATACCTTGCCTACTCTTAGGGTAAGGGGGAACAGTCTGCAGCTCTGCTGTAATTTTAACTAAACGGCCAAGTCCTGTTCGATTCGTAACCGATAGGTATTCTAGAGGTTTTTTTGTTTTCAGTTATTATTTCAACCATTTTTTTAGAGAAAAATTTAATTTCTCACTTACGTGGGCAAAGAGAAGCAGGGCCAGAAATCTTTGTATTTCCTATTATTTTTTCCAATTTATTATTTCAACTTTATTTAATTTAATTTATAATTTATCAAAACTTTTCACTGCACTTGTGGTTATACAATTTTCAACACGTGGACTTTCGAGAATTTTTCTATGACCAGAGACGTCTTATCTCTTTGACGATCAGTGTAGAAAAGATCGCTTTGAGAAAAAAAAGCTACGGCTAAACCATGAGGATTGTGCTTTTCAAGCAGATAATAGAAAAACTGCAACCATGGGCCAGCTGTTTATTTTATGGCTTTATCCTAAAGCCCAGCTTTGGATATTATCCAATCTCGGAACCTTCTATCCGAAGACAGGCTTGCGATCCACAAAAGTACAAAACAAATTTTGTACTGCCTACTTTCCGGCACCATTCATAAATTACTCTTATACGCTTCAAGCGCCGCTACATTTTACCTCATCTTTCAGTGTCATTGGATACTGATAGAATTTTGAGTAAACCGGAGTATCGGACGAGGTTCGGATCGTTGCCTTCACATTTGTTCTGTAGGTCAGTTTCTGGTTTGGGTCTGCGAACAAGTCTGGAAATGACTTGAGTAATTCGCTTAGCTTGGCTTTTTGTGTGTCGGACAAGTGGGATGTTCTCGGAATAATTGTGTTGACTGATTCGAATGTTTTTTCTTTGATGGGGATTGAAATACCGTTTTTTAGTGTCATTATATTTTTACTTATTTTTATCTCTGCCCCTAATTCTTTTAAACTATCGTTGCCCAAAATAGCATCGAAAGATTTCAATGTGGGCAACAGGAAAAACTTTACTTTGACGTCTGGAATGTTAAAAAGGTTCGCTACCTTATGGTGCGTTACTACTGTGCTGCCGCCTACTGAGACAGCATTGAAAGGTGCTTTATTTTGAATAGGGTTATTGACGAATTTAGGCTGGATGTAGTTTCTGTTTGAACTGGTGTCTATAAGTATTTTAAGAAATTTTCCATTCCTCATCTTGCATACGAAATATGGAAGAGAGGAATTCTTTATTCTAAAAAATTCAATGCTGCGTCATCGTAGTCATCGTACGTGTTATTGTCAGCGTCGGCTTCGTCTATCTGGTCTACGTAGTCGTCCAAGTTGTCGTCAAGGTTGTTGTAGTCCTCGTACTCTGCCATAGCTTGTTCAAAGTCCGTCATTGTCAATGGAGTCTCAGTGGGTCGTGTCTCGTTTTCTTCCGTTGTGGTCTGTATATTAAAGTTTCTTTGTCGCTTCATCCCATCTGGTATTGGACCAGGTGGTCTTTTGCCTGATTCGAAGCGAGGTCTGTTCATGTAGTTTACCATTCTGGTCTGAACACTGGGATCCACATCCATAGGCTCTGGACGAGGCAGTGGTTTTGGGGCCTGTGGCCTAGGTGGCGCTGACAGTTGTGGCAGAAATTGCCTATTCTGAAAAGGTCGAGGTGCAGCTGCTGGCTGTGCAAGCTGGTAACCGAAGTTATTTAAATTTTGTCGTGGTAATGCAGTCGGTGGTTGTTGTCCGATTTGGTAATATTGAGTTCTTGGAGGTGGAATTGGTGGTTGTCTTTATTTATGAAGGAAGTGCTGCGAGGAGCAGGTGAAGGTTTAGCAGTCTGGTTCCTAAACTGTCTTGTCTGTCCCATGTTTGTAGCATGTCTTGCCCTGAAGTTCTGGTTTTCTAACTTGAGGCAAAGGTGTAATGCTGAGGGTAAGTCTACTGGTTCTTTGATTCCCAGTTGGCGAGGCAAGTCGCCTTGTAATCCTCGTACGAAGGTGTCTAGAGCCTTATCTCTGTACATCTTCGTCATTAACAATTCTGCTTCTCTTCCTAACCCCATACAACCAATCTTGTTTAGGATTAGTGATAGGTGTTTATAAACCGTTTGATGGAATTCTCCCACTGATTGGTTAGCACCCTGTATAAGCATTGTCATTTCATATTCTAATGTGTTAATGTCACGTTTGTCCGCGTAATGAAGAGTCAGACACTTTGAAATGGCTAACCAGTTCAATGGGGTATTGTAGGATTCTAGTGCAAATTCTTCTGAAGAATTGTGACGTCTCAACAAACCTGGCAATTGTTGTGCTAGGATTTCACTCACTGTTGCTGCTAATGCAGCTCTGTCTGTGTTTTCGACCATATTTCTATTAAGTTTTGTTCCTGTCTTCGAATTCTTTGTCTACAAGCTTCTGCACTTAGTATTAAGGGCCTGATCAGATTGTTCACGTTAGCCATAAAACGCTAAGTGAATCTAGATTAACAATGGGTCGAGTTTTAGATAACTCAAGGGAGCAAATTATGGAGCTTATTATGTTTTCTTAGAGATAATTTGTTTTTGTGTGTGTGTGTGTTCGAGTTTGTTGCTTGTTTGTTTTATAACCAGAGGCTGGTTTTTTCCTTTTACTTTAGAGGGTCCCTTGAGAATCGTAAAGTTGGAATCGGTTATATCACTTTTGTGATCTTTTTGTTTGATTTATTTTTTACGGTTTTTTATGTAAATATCCGTGTTTTCTTAAGAGTCTATTTCTGTTTTTAGTTTAGTTTCTTGAGTCTATGGGTAACTTATATGATGTGGTTCCTCCCTCCGACGATCCGGATTTCATCCTGTTTATCCCACGACTACTAGGGATCCTGCGATGCGTACAGGGTTGAGGGGTGGTCTGTGGCCCTGCCTTCAGTCCTTGGAATCCACCGATGGGCAAATAAACAAGTTAAGTTCGATTTGCCGGAATCGATTTGAACTAACGAAAAATGTTTTAATTTTTTTCGGAGTTGCACGTTCACTTACACACGCGTTTTAGACTGGTTGCGGCAAATGTAATTGCCAGCCGCGAACTTACAAGACGTTTTACTGTATCGTACGCGTACCGGACCCTGCTCGGGCGCCAGTTAATTACTTGCAGGTTGCAAAGTAAAATATAAAAAGATTTTAGAATTCAATTAAGAACCATGACTTTATTTGTCTAAATCCAATTTACAACTGATTACCCTAAACTGTCCCTAACAAGCTGTGAGTCTTGGCTGCGAGCTGCGCTGCCCTTGGTGGCAGAGGATCGACGTTGACTTCAATGCTTAGGCCACGACATCGGCTGATGTCTTGTTGGTCTAATTGTTGCAGTCTTCTTGGAATCATATGCATTGGTGGGAGCGGAAGCGGTTGCCAAACAGATTCTTAGAATTCAGCTTGGCAGCTCGGCGCGTGCAGGAAATTATGCAGACGCTGAGCTTGCAGATTGGAACTTGCGTACTGGAGTTCATTATTCTAAATTCTAAATTCTAAATTGTAACATTTTAGTTGTTAACTTATACAAACTAAGTGAACCAATATAAGAAATTAAGTGAATCCAATATACAAATTAAATCAACATAGCATAATATCGAAAAGTGAATACACAACCCAAACCAAATACATAAACCAATAGTGAATACAAGATCCAAAAGTGAATACAGAATCCAAACCAAGTACATAAACCAATAGTAAATACAAGATCCAAAAGTGAATACACAATCCAAACCAAGTACACGAACCCATAGTGAATACCAGACCCAAAAGTGAGCACACAATCCAAAACGAGTACACGAACCAATAGTGAACACCCGATTCAAACCGAACACACAAACTAATCAGTGAATATATAAAAACAAACCAATCATTATGGCAATGGCAGAACCAGTAATACCCATAGTTCTATCCGACACGAACATGGTTCAAGTCGAGAGGCAAATACATTCCGTAGAACAATTCCACGGGCATCCAAGTACGCTATACACCTTCATCAGCCGCATTGATTTCATCCTGACACTCTACCACACCACCGCCGATCGTCAGAAATTTATAATATTAGGCCATATCGAAAGGAACATCAGTGGGAAAGTTATCCGCGCCATAGGAGTCCGCAATCTTTCCAGTTGGGTAGAGCTTAGGACACAACTGATCCTCAACTATAAACCACAGGGGCCGAATCATCAACTACTGGAAGAATTTCGCAACACGCAATTCCGTGGGAACATCAGACACTTTCTGGAGGAAGCCGAATGGAGAAGGAAGATACTAACGAGTCCCTGGATCACCCTCATTCTACTCTTCAACATAATAACAGCAAGCTCTACTCACCAAATCCAGATAATTAATATTGACACTATGGTTACTTACTTTTTTCGGGCAAGCCGATACAGGTGCCATCCACGTTTGAACACCATTGCTTATCCATTAATATAACAGAAATTAATAGTATAACTAATCACATTAAAAAAGCATAACCAATTTTGAGAAGACCCCCCACGTCACGTTTTTGTACAACAAAATGATCAGAGAACTGAACGGTATAAACCTCCATCATCAGAAGTAAACGAGGACTATTTAATATAATCGGTTCAGGTTACAAATATCTCTTCGGAACATTGGACGACAATGACAGGACAGAGATCCAAAGAAATCTGGACGCATTAGACACGAACTCAATCAAAGTACACGAATTAAATGAAGTAATACACATAATCAATAATGAAATGCAAAAAATTCAAGAACTAGAAGACAAACGGATAAAAATAGAAACAGTCGTATATTAACTACTTGGAGTAGAATACATAGAAGACATAGAAATGGGTATGCAACTTTCCCGACTTGGATTGTTCAACCCGAAACTTTTAAATTATGACCGACTAGAAAATGTAAACACAAAAAATATACTATTAATCAAAACCTCTACATGGATCAATCATAAAGAAAACATAATTTTAATAATATCACACGTACCCACTAATGAAGAAACAATTAATACTATCCAAATCGTTCCTTATCCCGATCATAATGGTTACCAACTAGACCCAATCCTACTTCCTAAAAGCAAGGTATTTGACTCCAAAGAAATAGAGACAAAAAATGGATGTCTCACAAACATAATAAAACAAATTAGCCCAATTTGCAATTATATTCCCATCCAAGCTACTCAACTAATTAAGTACATATATAGAACCCAATACTATTGTAACCTGGAATTTAAGCGAAACAACACTTAAGAAAAATTGTCAAAATTTAAGCAACAATTTACAAATTAAAGGGAATAAAATTATTCAAATCAAACAATGTACATCCTTAAACTTAACAAAAATTAAAACCATAAGACACAACGCCATTGTAAAACTCATTACACAGAACAACTACACCCTATATATTATTATTATAATAATTATCTTCATAATAATTGTACTCTATCTCTATTTGAAATATGTAACATTCAAACCGATTTTAACATTGTAATTAAAATTAAGAACAAAAAGAACCGAAACACAAAATACAAATGCAACCCAACAAGAACTACCCACAGTGTACCCATCAGTCCCAGCATAAGCATGGACTTCGTTTAAAGGGGAGGGTAGTGACATAATAACATATTTCACAGTATTTAATACATTGTATAAATTTCCAGAAAACTTTTTCATTGCACAGTCGCCTTATACCAAATTGTATAAGATCTCATATTCCAAATTCCCTTAACCAACTCAAGTACACAGCGACATGCACACGCAATATCTCATGTTTCCTTAAAAGCAAATAGCCCACTCAGCATAAGTGACCACACACAAGATTATGTAAAACCTTTTGTTCTTAGTCGATAGGCCACCAACAGAAAACTTCAATTGTCAGTCTTAAGCTGATCATCGAATAATAAAGTATAACCAGCAATTCGCTCTTGTCTTTATTTTTTCATCTTTAGTGTCTGCTTAAGAAAAAGTTTGTAAATAACAGAAAAGAATCGCCGCTCGAATTTTCCACCGATTACCAAAAATAATCAGTACCTAGGGAACACCAAGGGGTGGCTACTGCAAATGTAATGGGGCTGGTTGTTCTTAAAAAGTTAAATTTTGGTGACCTACGAGTCGACTTGAGATGTTCTGCGCAACTTAAATGTTCCCCAAATTAATTAATTTCTGCAATCTGCAGTCATAGATAGATTCTATCTGTCTAGCTTATTTATTTTCGGATATTTATAAAAACTCGCAAAGAAAATTGCGCTTTATTTGGATTAATATTAAAAATTTGGGGGAGATAAATTTTATAGTGTTCGACGACACGGGCAATTTGAATTAACGAACAGAAGAAGAAGAACGCATAGACAAAGCAGAAGCGAACTGTCGCAACCATTAGACTGAACGAGAGGGCAATAGGTATATGTATGCATTTCTAGCGCTTACCAAAATTTATTTCATGTGCTTCTTGTTGATTTTTTGGCACGAGCTGGAGTTGTTCAGTGGCTGAGTGGATTATGTCCCGGACTGTAAGGCCAATGATGTTGACCGTGTTTCGGGGTTTTTGTTTTTCATTGTTTTTCATTAAAATATTTTAAAAGCTCAATAACATTGAAAAGGGGCGGCGGCGGTAGCCGGTTTTTTAAGGTTTTGGTACGCAATATACATATGTAATTAGAACTTAGTTTTCTTTCGTTGGTACACAACAGCAACTCCAAATCTAATTGTATTGTACATATGTACATGCGTGCAATAATGTGTGTTGAAGTGGGATGCCAATACATACATGTGGATATGCAGACATGTATGTATGGGTGTCCCACTCGCACATTCACAACTTTTAAAGCGCTTGTAGCACTAAGCAATGAACATATAGAGTACTCAAACAGCGAAAAGTACTTGCCCAGTGGTCTTCGGATTATTATGACCCCCCGATCCGAAGCGTTTCACAAGAGAGCGATCGGCTCTCTTTGGTGAGCAATCCAGAAACAGCGAACAGCGGCATCAACTTAGTCGTAGTGTTGGGAAAACCTCGATGTTTGCGTACCTCGATGATTTCGATGGTTTTGCCTAAAAACCTCGATAATATCCATACATCGAATTATATTTGTTAACTGATAAGCCGCAAAGCTTAAAAAGAAAATAAAACACATCCTTTGTTTTCTACAACCGAAAATGGTCGAAGGTCGGATACAATAAAGTTAGCCACGTGCTTGTCTAAAGCCTGTTTTGGAATGGAAGTGTTGTCGTATTTGGAAGGTGTAAGAAATACGTCAATCCTACCAATCTGCTTGGAAACATCCACAAGTTTTGTGTTTGGGTCAACTCGTTTTTAATGATCTGACAAGTTTGTAGTATTGCCACTTGTCTTATAAATGTTTCCACATATAATGCGTCACATATAATGCGGTGGCATCTCTCACCGACATCTTTTTAAAGAATTCCCACACTTTGGATCTCCCAAATTTTAATTTTTTACTTGAGCTGCATGGAGATTTATCGCCCTCTTCCAATAAAATCCTTTCGAATGCTAGACATGAAAAAGTACGTATGTACGTAGAATTCGCAAACTAACTTACTGGCTTTTTGTGCACTTGCTAAAAATTTGTCCATGTTGAAACGAGAATTGCGCCTGCAGCGTGAATGTTTGAAGCTGAAAGTAACGGAACCTAATCGCCCTTTTTGCTTATGCATAGATTCGCTCTTGAAAGAACAAATTAACGTAACGTGATAAGTGTTGGACACTATCGAAAACATCGAAATATAAACATCGATGTACATCGAAGGCAACACAGCATCGATAACATCGATAGTCGTCCGATGTTTTCGCAGCACTACTCAGTCGCACAACGACAGCGAAACGATGAGCATGGGCATATTTCCTTGCGCTAGCCATCGTTTCGATGTATGTGTGCTATGTATGCAAAATATACCTAGCAAAATTCATTTTTATACAATTAAATAATATTATTAAAGCAGTGGGAGAATGAGGCTGTGGAGGAATAATATGGCATTTTATAAAAACATGTGCAATATAATATTAGTATTTAAAACTTTAAAAGCAATATAAATAAATATATATAATATAATAGTTTAAAGTTTAATTTGTATTCATTCTATGTTTAAGTAAGGGTATTCAGTGTTCTCATACTAGAGAATACTAACAAATGAGCAACCAAAGGCAAAATCGCGAATAACGATAGACGTGAAAAATAACTGAACGCAAGAAGAAGACTGAAGACTCACTCAAGAGAGCATTTCGTAATCTTTTGTTCTTTCTCTCTCTAAGAGCGCGCCGTTCAAGAGAACGATCAAAGTGCGAGTAGCTTCGCGCGTGCTTTATGCGTTAGATTCGTCTGCTCGGTGTAAGTTTTTAATAAAAATATCGGTCACTTACCCCGTTTGCCGATGTCCATCGACGAAAGCGCTTTCGGCGAAGATGCTGCAAAATAGACTTTTGGATTCTGCAACGGTTGGACAGTGGGTCAAACCTTGCCTTTTCTGCACACTTTATCTCTTATTTTACACTTATGCTGCTTATTTGATTTTCTTCAGATTAGTTTCTATTTTATTTCATTATTTTCGCAAAACTTTTATTGTGTTTAATTATTTATATTTCGTTTTGTTTTTCTTTTGATTAATTTTCACTCCATTCTCATTCTCTCACAATTATAATTCTTTTTTGAGTTAACTGCACTTCAACTTAGCAATCAATTAAAATAACATAATGAAAACCAGTAAGAAAAGCAACAGTCGCGCGGCACGCGACAGTGGGATACCCTTCGACCCATGATCTAGTGTAGTTAATTTGTTAAATCCATACACATACACATAGGCACATGCTTGAAAATTATTCCCGACAGATGGCGCTCGCCCGCCTCCCTCGTTAGCTGACACAAGCCCTTGGTTTTATGCTCATACTTTCTTAAACAACTGTCCGATTGGATTGTAATTTAGAGAATACGAAGATATTTCACTCAGCTTAGTATATGTTGAAGTCAGAAAGTTGTATTTTTTATACAGCGCATATAAATTGAGTTCAAAAATTAAATTATTGATTTGCGGGGGCGGTGGGCGTGGCACCCAACATTTGAAATAAACTTGATCTGCGCCGAGTATATAGGAACCTTCATTCCGAATTTGGTGTCTCTAGCGTTTATAATAGCTGAGATCTGTGTGTTCATCTGGTCAGACGGACATCCGGACATCAGGACATCCGGACATCCGGACAGAGAGACGGACATGGCTCAATCGACTCGGCTAGTGATCCTGAGCAAGAATATATATACTTTATGGGGTCTGCGACGCCTCCTTCTGCCTGTTACATACATTTGCACAAAGTTAGTATACCCTTTTTTGACCATTTTCAATGGTCGAAGGGTATAAAAATAATACAAAAACCAGTAAGAAAAGCAACAGTCGCGCGGCACGCGACAGTGGGATACCCTTCGACCCATGATCTAGTGTAGTTAATTTGTTAAATCCATACACATACACATAGGCACATGCTTGAAAATTATTCCCAACAGATGGCGGTCGCGCTTCGCGCTCGCCCGCCTCCCTTGTTAGCTGACACAAGCACTTGGTTTTATGCTCATACTTTCTTAAATAACTTCTGTGTTTACTGTCCGATTGTATTGTAATTTAGAGAATACGAAGATATTTTACTCAGCTTAGTATATGTTGAAGTCAGAAAGTTGTGTCTTTTATACAGCGCTTATAAATTGAGTTCAAAAATTAAATTATTGATTTGCGGGGGCGGTGGGCGTGGCACCCAACATTTGAAATAAACTTGATCTGCGCCGAGTATATAGGAACCTTCATTCCGAATTTGGTGTCTCTAGCGTTTATAATAGCTGAGATCTGTGTGTTCATCTGGTCAGACGGACATCCGGACATCCGGACATCAGGACATCCGGACAGACAGACGGACATGGCTCAATCGACTCGGCTAGTGATCCTGACCAAGAATATATATACTTTATGGGGTCTGCCACGCCTCCTTCTGCCTGTTACATACATTTGCACAAAGTTAGTATACCCTTTTTGACCATTTTTAATGGTCGAAGGGTATAACCAGTAAGAAAAGCAACAGTCGCGCGGCACGCGACAGTGGGATACCCTTCGACCCATGATCTAGTGTAGTTAATTTGTTAAATTCATACACATAAACATAGGCACATGCTTGAAAATTATTTCCGACAGATGGCGCTCGCGCTTCGCGCTCGCCCGCCTCCCTTGTTAGCTGACACAAGCACTTGGTTTTATGCTCATACTTTCTTAAATAACTTCTGTGTTGATTGTCCGATCGGATTGCAATTTCGAGACTATGTAGATATTTTAATGAGCTTAGTATATATTGAAGTCAGAAAGTTGTATCTTTTATACAGCGCTTATAAATTGAGTTCAAAAATTAAATTATTGATTTGCGGGGGCGGTGGGCGTGGCACCCAACATTTGAAATAAACTTGATCTGCGCCGAGTATATAGGAACCTTCATTCCAAATTTGGTGTTTCTAGCGTTTATAATAGCTGAGATCTGTGTGTTCATCTGGTCAGACGGACATCCGGACAGACAGACGGACATGCCTCAATCGACTCGGTTAGTGATCCTGAGCAAGAATACATGTACTTTATGGGGTCTGCCACGCCTCCTTCTGCCTGTTACATACATTTGCACAAAGTTAGTATACCCTTTTTTGACCATTTTCAATGGTCGAAGGGTATAAAAATATACGAATTTGGCAACTTGGGAATTTTATAGATAGCGGGGAGCAAAGGTCGCTTCTCTTTCGGTTGGCTTGCACCTTGCGCTGTACGCACTTTCCGTAGCCTTGCACCTTGCGCTTTACGCACTTTCTGCCTCTACTGCCGACATCTCTTTCATATTGTATAAGGTAAGTCACTGCACTCCACTTAAACTTGCATCAGCGTTGGCGGTCAAAGATTTTAGCCAGCTAAGCTCCACACACAAAAAAAATATGATTCGCCTACAGCCCGGGCCAGCTGGGCTTCTGCCCGCTCCGCGTCTCTCGAAACAACTGAGATCTTGTTGCTCGAAGCGGAGAGAGGTGTAATGTAAAATCTTGCAGAGAACAGGTGTTTGCAAGTCAATCTTTTCAAACTCAGCAACTTGCGCTAGATATAAAGAAAAGAAGAGGGGAATAATGAGGAAACCTCCACTTCTCATGGTATTGCTTGCAACTGGCAAAACTCCTATATATAATTACCTGATATATATATATATATATGAAAATATATATAGTAATAATTTTTGATGAAGGTTGCTCAGGCTTGCTCGTACTTTTGGTTCCGCAGAACGATCTGTCCGGTATAAGGAATGAGTGGGTAGTAAGCAGAGCCAAGGCTTGACCTATCCAGGAAACCTTTTTGGCGCCTTTTTCAAGCCCAAATGACGCGGTAATTTTGCCTAGTCATCTTTCAACGGGAAAGCAATCCACCCCTACTATGTTGGCAATGAAACAATTTTTTTTTATCGATACCAAATAACATGAAAATCAATTCCTTTTTATTTTTATATTTTTTTTCGTTCGATAAAACAACCAGGAGCAAGGAGTTTTTTTTTTAGTTTTAAATATTTATATTTTGGCTATTTTTGATAGGCTTTAACTTGCTACTATTCTAAATCGTCGCCGTCTACTACTAAAACTAAAACCAAAGTGTTGCCTCCTTGCCGTGTATAAAAGGATCGACCCGTCTATTGCCGCCTTGCCGTGTATAAAAGGATCGACCCGAATATTGACGCCTTGCCGTGTATAAAAGGATCGACCCGTCTATTGCCGTCTTGCCGTGTATAAAAGGATCGACCCGTCTATTGCCACCTTGCCGTGTATAAAAGGATCGACCCGTCTATTGCCGCCTTGCTGTGTATAAAAGGATCGACCCGTCTATTGCCGCCTTGCCGTGTATAAAAGGATCGACCCGTCTATTGCCGCCTTGCCGTGTATAAAAGGATCGACCCGTCTATTGCCGCCTTGTCGTGTATAAAAGGATCGACCCGTCTATTGCCGCCTTGCCGTGTATAAAAGGATCGACCCGAATATTGCTGCCTTGCCGTGTATAAAAGGATCGACCCGTCTATTGCCGCCTTGCCGTGTATAAAAGGATCGACCCGTCTATTGCCGCCTTGCCGTGTATAAAAGGATCGACCCGTCTATTGCTGCCTTGCCGTGTATAAAAGGATCGACCCGAATATTGCCCCCTTGCCGTGTATAAAAGGATCGACCCGAATATTGCCGCCTTGCCGTGTATATAAGGGTCGACCCGAATATTGCCGCCTTGCCGTGTATAAAAGGATCGACCCGTCTATTGCCGCCTTGCCGTGTATAAAAGGATCGACCCGTCTATTGCCGCCTTGCCGTGTATAAAAGGATCGACCCGTCTATTGCCGCCTTGCCGTGTATAAAAGGATCGACCCGAATATTGCCGCCTTGCCGTGTATAAAAGGATCGACCCGAATATTGCCGCCTTGCCGGGTATAAAAGGATCGACCCGAATATTGCCGCGTTGCCGTGTATAAAAGGATCGACCCGAATATTGCCGCCTTGCCGTGTATAAAAGGATCGACCCGAATATTGCCGCCTTGCCGTGTATAAAAGGATCGACCCGAATATTGCCGCCTTGCCGTGTATAAAAGGATCGACCCGAATATTGCCGCCTTGCCGTGTATAAAAGGATCGACCCGTCTATTGCCGCCTTACCGTGTATAAAAGGATCGACCCGTCTATTGCCGCCTTGCCGTGTATAAAAGGATCGACCCGTCTATTGCCGCCTTGCCGTGTATAAAAGGATCGACCCGTCTATTGCCGCCGTGCCGTGTATAAAAGGATCGACCCGTCTATTGCCGCCTTGCCGTGTATAAAAGGATCGACCCGTCTATTGCCGCCTTGCCGTGTATAAAAGGATCGACCCGTCTATTGCCGCCTTGCCGTGTATAAAAGGATCGACCTGAATATTGCCGCCTTGCCGTGTATACAAGGATCGACCCGAATATTGCCGCCTTGCCGTGTATAAAAGGATCGACCCGAATATTGCCGCCTTGCCGTGTATAAAAGGATCGACCCGAATATTGCCGCCTTGCCGTGTATAAAAGGATCGACCCGAATATTGCCGCCTTGCCGTGTATAAAAGGATCGACCCGTCTATTGCCGCCTTGCCGTGTATAAAAGGATCGACCCGTCTATTGCCGCCTTGCCGTGTATAAAAGGATCGACCCGAATATTGCCGCCTTGCCGTGTATAAAAGGATCGACCTGAATATTGCCGCCTTGCCGTGTATACAAGGATCGACCCGAATATTGCCGCCTTGCCGTGTATAAAAGGATCGACCCGAATATTGCCGCCTTGCCGTGTATAAAAGGATCGACCCGAATATTGCCCCCTTGCCGTGTATAAAAGGATCGACCCGAATATTGCCGCCTTGCCGTGTATAAAAGGATCGACCCGTCTATTGCCGCCTTACCGTGTATAAAAGGATCGACCCGTCTATTGCCGCCTTGCCGTGTATAAAAGGATCGACCCGTCTATTGCCGCCTTGCCGTGTATAAAAGGATCGACCCGTCTATTGCCGCCTTGCCGTGTATAAAAGGATCGACCCGTCTATTGCCGCCTTGCCGTGTATAAAAGGATCGACCCGTCTATTGCCGCCTTGCCGTGTATAAAAGGATCAACCCGAATATTGCCGCCTTGCCGTGTATACAAGGATCGACCCGAATATTGCCGCCTTGCCGTGTATAAAAGGGTCGACCCGAATATTGCCGCCTTGCCGTGTATAAAAGGATCGACCCGAATATTGCCGCCTTGCCGTGTATAAAAGGATCGACCCGAATATTGCCGCCTTGCCGTGTATAAAAGGATCGACCCGAATATTGCCGCCTTGCCGTGTATAAAAGGATCGACCCGTCTATTGCCGCCTTGCCGTGTATAAAAGTCTCGACCCGTCTATTGCCGCCTTGCCGTGTATCAAAGCATCGACCCGAATATTGCCGCCTTGCCGTGTATACAAGGATCGACCCGAATATTGCCGCCTTGCCGTGTATAAAAGGATCGACCTGAATATTGCCGCCTTGCCGTGTATAAAAGGATCGACCCGAATATTGCCGCCTTGCCGTGTATAAAAGGATCGACCCGAATATTGCCGCCTTGCCGTGTATAAAAGGGTCGACCCGAATATTGCCGCCTTGCCGTGTATAAAAGGATCGACCCGAATATTGCCGCCTTGCCGTGTATAAAAGGATCGACCCGAATATTGCCGCCTTGCCGTGTATAAAAGGATCGACCCGAATATTGCCGCCTTGCCGTGTATAAAAGGATCGACCCGAATATTGCCGCCTTGCCGTGTATAAAAGGATCGACCCGAATATTGCCGCCTTGCCGTGTATAAAAGGATCGACCCGAATATTGCCGCCTTGCCGTGTATAAAAGGATCGACCCGAATATTGCCGCCTTGCCGTGTATAAAAGGATCGACCCGTCTATTGCCGCCTTGCCGTGTATAAAAGGATCGACCCGTCTATTGCCGCCTTGCCGTGTATAAAAGGATCGACCCGTCTATTGCCGCCTTGCCGTGTATAAAAGGATCGACCCGAATATTGCCGCCTTGCCGTGTATACAAGGATCGACCCGAATATTGCCGCCTTGCCGTGTATAAAAGGATCGACCCGAATATTGCCGCCTTGCCGTGTATAAAAGGATCGACCCGAATATTGCCGCCTTGCCGTGTATAAAAGGATCGACCCGTCTATTGCCGCCTTACCGTGTATAAAAGGATCGACCCGTCTATTGCCGCCTTGCCGTGTATAATAGGATCGACCCGTCTATTGCCGCTTTGCCGTGTATAAAAGGATCGACCCGTCTATTGCCGCCTTGCCGTGTATTAAAGGATCGACCCGAATATTGCCGCTTTGCCGTGTATAAAAGGATCGACCCGAATATTGCCGCCTTGCCGTGTATAAAAGGGTCGACCCGAATATTGCCGCCTTGCCGTGTATAAAAGGATCGACCCGAATATTGCCGCCTTGCCGTGTATAAAAGGATCGACCCGAATATTGCCGCCTTGCCGTGTATAAAAGGATCGACCCGAATATTGCCGCCTTGCCGTGTATAAAAGGATCGACCCGAATATTGCCGCCTTGCCGTGTATAAAAGGATCGACCCGAATATTGCCGCCTTGCCGTGTATAAAAGGATCAATGGAGCCTAATCGGCCTTTTTGCTTATGCATAGATTCGCTCTTGAAAGAACAAATTAACGTAACGTGATAAGTCTTGGACACTATCGAAAACATCGAAATATAAACATCGATGTACATCGAAGCCAACACAGCATCGATAACATCGATAGTCGTCCGATGTTTTCGCAGCACTAATGCTCATCGTTTCGCTGTCGTTGTGCGACTGATAGTGCTGACTGACTCAGTCTCTAGGCTCTCGATGCCGAAACACAAAATTGACTTCAGGCTGCCAGTGAGCTGGCTGAAGCATTTCGCTGTTGACAAACTTCACAAGCAACGCATACATTCATATGCGAGCTTGTGCATACATAGCACACATACATCGAAACGATGGTTAGCGCAAAGAAATATGCCCATGCTCATCGTTTCGCTGTCGTTGTGCGACTGAGTTGATGTCGCTGTTCGCTGTTTCTGGATTGCTTACCAAAGAGAGCCGATCGCTCTCTTGTGAAACGCTTCGGGCCGGGGGGTCATAATAATCCGAAGACCACTGGGCAAGTACTTTTCGCTGTTTGAGTACTCTATATGTTCATTGCTTAGTGCTTGTAGTGAAACGGTGGATCACACTATGTTGTTATTAAATTAAAGCATTTATTTCGTATGCGTAAATGATAATCGTGACAATTCAGTTGTTGTCTGTTATTAGCGTCTATCCGAACTTAGCGTTTATTTGTGTTAGGGCCAATATCGCCGCGGAACTATCGTCTGCTTACGATGGTGCCGGGCTGCCAGATCGGGCTCATTTCGATGAGGCTGCGTCGCCACAGGCTTATGATCGCTGTTATGTTCTAGCATTCTAATTACAAAATATTGAGAGCAAAACAAAATAACAGTATCCAATAAGAATCATATTGAACTTGCAAAGTCATAACAGGCAAAATACGGAAAGAGTGACGGCGTTGAAGAACGCATTGTTTACTTTTGGTTCGCGTCTTTTTGATGCGTGCTAAATATAATAAAAATAGTAAACTTTATTTATAAATAATTAATATTATTTGTAACTATTATAATTTTTTTCGTCTCTCTGTGTGAACGCGCAGATCTCAGCTATTATAAAAGCTAGAGTTATCAAATTTGGCAGGAAGACTCTTGTGTACTATAAGCTAATCAAGATTATTTCAATTATTAGGTGACACGCCCACCGCCTCCGCAAATAAAAAAAATAATATTTGAACTCAATTTGTAATATATTTGGATAAAACTTTCTGACTATACATATACGAAGCTGAATGAAATATCAACGTATTCTCCAAATTACTATCCGATCGGACAATAAACACAAAAGTTATTTAAGAAAGTATGAGCAAGTGCTTGTGTCAGCTAACAAAAAGGCGGGCGAGCGCGCAGCTGCGACCGCCATCTGTCGTATAAATGAGGGGCGGAGGTGGTAGGCGATTTTTAAAATTTTTGGTACGCAACATGATTAGAACGCTTTTAAAAACTTTAGCGAATGTTGCGCATGTGAGAGGCTACGATTAAGGGCTACATTTATGATGAATTTAGGTGAATGACAGAAGTCTCGGACTCTTCTAGTTTTTTTTTAATTGAATTTTGAAAATAATTGAATTTGCATGCATACATGCGTGCAATGATGTATGTATGTATGTTGGAGTGGGACACCAAATCATACATGTGGATATGTAGACGTGTAGGCTTTACAAAGGCTTATGATCCCTGTTATGTGCCAGCATTCAAATTGCAATACATATATTGAAAGCAAAACAAAATAACAACATCCATTTGGAATCATATTGAAAAGTCAGAACAGACAAATGTAAAGATTAAATATGTACCCACATTTTCCATAGGGCTATAGCCTCGTTACAAGTTTAAAATATGTCACACCTATCAAAAAATTGGTTATTTTAATCATCTGTCTACATACTCCCGTTTTCAAGAGATGGCCGGGAGGTAGACTTCTCATTGGTTTGGATCCGTTCTTAGAAAGCATCAGCTTGGTATTGGATTACATTCATTGTATCAACGAATTCCATTGTTCCTTAATTTAAGACCGATTCTCATTTTGCTGCCAAATACATGCGAAATTAATTTCTGGAAACAGCGACATTCCCGACGTACTCGCTGTGGTAAGCTGCGTACTGGTAATTTCGGAGAGTCACGTCGTCTGATAGACTATTTTATGGCGGGCAGACGAAGAGAGGGATGCATGGCGTGCAATGATTTTCTGCCTGGTATCAAAGTGCAGAACCCGTTATTTAGAGGCTAAACAGTGTTTAAGTAACGACCTAATAATTTCAACATGCTAATGACAAGTGTGTTTGCTTATGTATGTATGTATGTGCTGTTGCGAGTGGCAAACGCTGGAGTAGCTTTATAGCAGGGTTCCTCGGCATACTGCGTTTTATGAGGATTTATGAGGATTGCGTGACCTTCGTGCGTTTAGCGTGATAAATCAATTTCATTGAAATTTGTAATTGTGTAAAATGAATTTTCAATTTGTCCAAGCTGAAGTGCATAGGGAGACCGAAAGAGCGTTAGAACCAGTGAGAACGCTGGTTATGCTTTTGCGCAATTGCACGATTTTAGCCACATTTTCAATTGTCAATGGGATTTCAAATTGCTGAGATTTATGCGTGTGCTCCATACAATAACATTTTGTCCGTTATGTAAGCAATTTCTATGTCATTATGAATGTTCCTCCCCATACACGCAGGCCAACATTCACATACGCGGGCGTTTGTAAATTTCATCTTATGGCCTAATGATTTATGCAGGCTCCCAACCAACAAAGCTATCATTCAAACAATGAGACAGAGAAAGTCAATTGGATTTGGCCACATCGGACTTAAGAAATGCTCTGTATAGCTGCGTTAACCCATTTGTATGCAACATTCCTTGTAAGTTATCGCTTTGTTTTAAGCGTGAGTTCTGTTTTTGTCTGCTAATTCTAAATGATAACGGTTCACAGGAGCAATGGGGAGCACGAGTCTATTAAAATAAAAGTAAACAAAGTAGAGGTGGCGAAACATCGATGCCAACATCGATGTTTTTCCAAACATCGGTAACATCGATGTAATTTTTGCTAACATCGATGATACCAAAATTCGTGGTAAAACGTAAAACATGGAAATAATAAGTATCCAAATTAACTTAGGGGAAAACAAATTCAAACGAAAAATGCTACCCTTTGCAATACTGGAAGGAAAGATCAAGTGCATACATAAAATTTTCGATTATGTTCATGTTGTTTTAGATGGGTACTGAAGACAGAGTGCTGAAAACTCTCGTATACAAAATTTTATGTGTGCGGCTTCGTCTTGTGAGCGGGTATTCGGAAAGCGGGCCAGCTGATTTCCGACAGGCGAACAAGACTTTCTTCAAAAGCGGTAGACCAATTACTGTTCCTAAACAAAAACAATGATCTCAATAAAGTTTAGGTATTGTTTTGTCTAAAAAAAATTAAAAAGTTTTTTTTTCTGCGGACATTTCCCACCTCTAAAAAAAAGCAAAGAACATCAAGCTGTGTCAAATCATATTCATACTTTGTGGAAAATAAACTCTATTATTAACCAGTGGAACTCGACAGTCAGGTGTTGACTGTATAAGGCCATGGATTATTATAGTATATCGTAAAAAAAGTTTGTTAATAACGGAATAGAATCGCCACTCGAATTTGCGTTCTTCAATGTCGTCACTCTTTCCGTATTTTGTCTGTTATGACTTTGCAAGTTCAATATGATTCTTATTGGATGTTGTTATTTTGTTTTGCTCTCAATATTTTGCAATTAATATGCTAGAACATAACAGCGATCCCTTGTAAAGTTATGAATGTGGTAGTGGGACCCCATACATACATGTCTGCATATGCACATGTACATATGTTACATATGTATAGGCGTCCCACTTCAACAGACATTAGACAAATAGATTTGGAGTTGCTGTTGTGTACCAACGAAAGAAAACTAAGTTCTAATTACAAAAACTTAACAAAAACGCCAAAGTCCGCCACCCCTCTTTAATATTATTAAGCTATTAAATTATTTTATGAAAAATAATGAAAAAAAAAAGTTTCTCATGTTTATCGCGGCAGCAATCAAACCCCGATCACGGTCAACATCATTGGCCTTACAGTTCAGGACATAGTCCACTAAGACACTGTACAACTCTCGCGGTCCTCGGAAATGGTGGTTCGACTCCCCCTGTGTGGGCAGGTTTACATATTATGTTTACAAATTTATTAATTATTTTATACCATTTGTAATTTTTTCTCTTTTTTTATTACATTTACTCAGAAGTAAATGTAAATTAACATTAATTAATACATAGACATGACATAAAGCATTTACACATGCGCGTGAGACATTAGACAGACCGAGACGCAAAATACATTCTTAGCTCGTGCCAAAAAATTAAGAAGAAGCACATGTAACGAAATTTGTATACCTATTGCCCTCTCGCTCAGTCTAATGCTTACGACACTTGTCTATTCGCTTCTTCTTATTCTGTTCGTTAGTTTAAATTGCGCGTGTCGTCGAACATCTTATTAAAATTATCTCCGCAAAATTTTTAATAATAATCAAATTAAAGCAATTTTATAAATATCGGAAAATAAATTAGTTTGCCAGATAGAATCGATCTATAACTGCACATTGCTCATCTCAGGTACATGTCCGATATTTTTATACCCTTCGACCATTGAAAATGGTCAAAAAGGGTATACTAACTTTGTGCAAATGTATGTAACAGGCAGAAGGCGGAGTGGCAGACCCCATAAAGTATATATATTCTTGCTCAGGATCACTAGCCGAGTCGATTGAGCCATGTCCGTCTGTCTGTCTGTCTGTGTGAACGCACAGATCTCAGTTATTATAAAAGCTAGAGTTACCAAATTTGGCAGGAAGACTCCTGTGTACTATAAGCTGATCAAGTTTACTTCGAATGTTAGGTGCCACCCCCACCCCCCCGCAAATCAATAATTTAATTTTTGAACTTAATTTGTAAGCGCTGTATAAAAGATACAACTTTCTGACTTTAACATATACTAAGATCATTAAAATATCTACGTATTCTCGAAATTGCAATCCAATCGGACAATAGAAAGTATGTGCATGAAACCAAGTGCTTGTATCAACTAACAAGGGAGGAGGGCGAGCGCAAAGCGCGAGCGCCATCTGTCGGCAATAATTGCATATGCGCATTTGCATATGTGTATGAATTTAACAAATTAAACTACACCGGAACATAGGTCGAAGGGTATTCCACTGTCGCGTGCAGCGCGACTGTTGTTTTTTTCTATTTTTAATACTGCTTTGCACATGTTCTAAAGCCTTCTGTAATTTTTCTACATTGGAACCTATTTGTGCACACCAACCATTGAAAATATATAATCCTGTAAAGAAACAGCGATAAGAGTCACATTTTAAATTAAACGAAATTAAAATAAAGCATAAATAATTATAATTTTAACTCAATAAGAACACAAAACACGAAAGACGAAATCACAGACAAAGCACAAAAAGGCAAAGCAGCTAGAAGCAGCATGGAAAATTTAACCTTGAAAAAAAAGACGTCGTTAGTATATTGTAGATTATGCAGATATTTGCAAATATTTACAGCTAAGTTCAACTTTCTTATTACCTTAAAACACACACTAATACACTGAAAAAGAACAGAATGGTGGAATCTTGGGGGAACAAAACTTCAACTGGTAAAGGTTAAATATGTGCCCACATCACCGGTTAAATTTTTTTTTACAGGTAGGCTATATTTATGATGAATTTAGGTTAAAGAAAGAATAAATAATAAAATTTACAAGTATTTTTATGTTGGCTAATTCTGAGTAAAACGTCACACTGTTGCGCATGGTGTCCCATAAGCCATATATTTCAAATGAAATGTACGACATATACAAAATTGTATTATTTTATAAGCTGTATATTGATTGAAAATATTTGGGGCCTACTACGCGAAGTCGTTGATCGGCAGACAGGCGCTAATGCTGTTATTCAAGAGCCTAAAAAGTTGTAAAACATCACATGTGCGCCATTGGCAGTAATTTTGTGGAGAAGAGAAGTAGAGAGTAACGATTTTAAAAAAAAATATAATCGCGCACTTTTTCTCAACACTTGGAATTTTCTTGCTTGGCTTTTATTTAAACTAAATCAGTTTGTGGAACACTACAGTCACAAAATGTTGCAGGCAGACTGGCGCCTAAGTTTTTAGGCCATGGATTTTAAAAAAATTCATGGTCTATTGTGTTTGTCAGAACGGAAATGTGCGTAAAAGGCAGAAGGAAGCATCTCCCCATAAACTATATATATTCTGAATCAGTATCAGTAGCCGAGTCGATTGAGCCATGTCTGCCTGGATCTCAGAAACTATAAGAGCTAGAGTCATCAAATTTTGCGACAACATACGTATATTGCAGTGTCTCAAAGTTTTTTTTAGAATGGTTAGAGTGGCGGACGGCAAATTAAAAAGACTGGGAGAGAGTACGCAACTCCCGGATATTTATTATTTTATTTTGTTTATTTATTTTATTCTAATAAACTAAAAGTTACAGTCAAGCGGGCTGTGATATAGCCGCCACAAACAAATTAAATTATTTAATTAAATTTCAATAAAAAAATAGTTTTTCCTTATTTTGTTTTCATACTATATTGTGCAATAAAATTAGGTAAAGGTTAAATAGCTGCATGCGTCACCGATTTGTTTAAATTTTTTTTACTGATAGGGCTATATTTATCATGACTTTAGGTGAACGAATTATTTGACAAAATACATGTAAATTTAATTGTTTTCAAAATTCAATTAAAAAAAATACAAACGCTACAGTCAGGTGCTGATTGTATAAGGCCATGGATTATCATAGTATACCGTAAAAAAGTTTGTAAATAACAGAATAGAATCGCAGCTCGAATTTTCCACCGATTATCAAAAATAATCAGTACCTAGGGAACACCAAAGGGTAGCTACTGCAAATGTAATGGATTTAGTTGTTCTTAAAAAGTTAAATTTTGGTGACCTACGAGTCAACTTGAGATGTTCTGCGCAACTTAAATATTCCCCAAATTAATTAATTTCTGCAATCTGCAGACATAGATAACTTATTTATATTTGGATATTTATAAAAATGAAAATTCCGCAATGAAAATTGCGCTTTTTTTGGATTAATATTAAAAATTTGGCGGAGATTAATTTTATACAGTTTACGACGCCACGCGCAATTTGAATTAACGAACAGAAGAAGAAGAACGCATAGACAAAGCAGAAGCGAAGTGTCACAACCATTAGACTGAGCGAGAGGGCAATAGGTATATGTATGCATTTCTAGCGTGTACCAAAATTTATTTCATGTGCTTGTTGTTGATTTTTTGGCACGGGCTGGAGTTGTTCAGTGGCTGAGTGGATTATGTCTCGGACTGTAAGGACATTTTTTGTTTTTCATGCGTGCAATAATGTGTGTTGAAGTGGGATGCCAATACATACATGTGGATATGCAGACATGTATGTATGGGTGTCCCACTCGCACATTCACAACTTTTAAAGGGCTTGTAGTGAAACGGGGGAACTATCGTCTGCTTATGATGGTGCCGGGCTGCCAGATCGGGCTCATATCGATGAGGCTGCGTCGCTGTTATGTTCTAACATTCTAATTGCAAAATATTGAGAGCAAAACAAAATAACAATATCCAATAAGAATCATATTGAACTTGCAAAGTCATAACAGGCAAAATACGGAAAGAGTGACGGCATTGAAGAACGCATTGTTTACTTTTGGCTCGCATCTTTTTGATGCGTTTGATAAAAATAGTAAACATTATTTATAAATAATTAATATTATTTGTAACTATTATAATTTTATTTTATATAAAACAAAATGAGGAAAAACTATATTTTATTGAAATTTAATTAAATAATTTAATTTGTTTGTAGCTGCTATTTCACAGCCCGCTTGACTATAACTTTTCTTTTAGTTTATTAGAATAAAATAATCAAAACAAAATAAAAAATAAATAATAAATAAATGAAAATTCCCACCCGCCTCACCGTGAGTTGAACGGAACACACCACAAACAAACTCACAGTTTTTTTAATTTGCCGTCCGCCACTCTAACCACTCGGCCGTCGCCTCACTTCTGGGCCTCTCGGCAAAGCTGCATTGTGAACCAATTCTGTTACCATACAATGCAAATAAAAAGTTTAAAATGCTGTGTGTCTGACGCTAGATTCGAACCTCGGTATGCTTGTGTAAATTAGGTCTGCTTAAGTATATATGTTCAAAGTGAGTTTAATTCGTATCATATCTCACTTATTTATAGTCCGATTCAAATGAAATTTTCACATAACGCCCGTGGCAAGGTATTTGTCATGTAAGATATACAACTTTGGTTGTTGAGTTAATATTGTAGTTGTTAAATAGTTATTACTGATTTACAGAGGCGGGAAGGGGCGTGTCCAAATTTTACAAAAACTTTGAGACACTGCAATATATATGTATGTTGTCGCAAAATTTGATGACTCTAGCTCTTATAGTTTCTGAGATCTAGGTGTTCATACAGACAGACAGACGGACAGACGGTCAGACGGACAGACGGACAGACAGACATGGCCCAATCGACTCGGCTACTGATACTGAGTCAGAATATATATAGTTTATGGGGTCGGAGATGCCTCCTTCTGCCTGTTACGCACATTTCCGTTCCGACAAACACAATAGTCCATGAATTTTTTTAAAATCCATGGCCTAAAAACTAGAAGCGACCGCCAAATAATTTGCGACCTATAATCGTAAATGCTCACAAAAAAACAGAATTTTAACCAAAAAATACAACATTTTAGCAAAAATGCCTGTATCAAACTTTTGGTTAAGAGAGGCACCTCTAAACATTATCCGATCGGGCTAAAACTTTACAAATTTAAGTTTTACACCAAAACGAACAATTTGAGACCATGAGACCTTTAATTTTCGAATTTTTTTTTTCCTTCATACAAATAAGCCGAACCCTAGAGTTGACACAATAAGAATATTTCCTCTTTTATATGTTAGCCGCTAAGAACGATCTGAAATAAACTTTACTTCTGTCTTGACTTCGAAACTGTGCAGTTGATCTTTTATTGTGAAAGGAACATAAAAATACAAAAACTTACTCCAACTTACTAAAAGGGACTCAAGGAAAGTCCAATCATCCCCTCCAACCCTCTTCATCAGCTCCACCGCTCTGGCCACGAGTGGTAACTCGCGTGATGATATACATATTTGAAAAATGTTCGCCTGCCAGCACAGATTTCATTTTAAATAAATCGATTTGGGGGGTACTGTACCGTCTTAAAATGTTGCAGTTATACTGGCGCCTTACTTAAAAGGCAATTTGAACAAATTCGGTGACGTAGGCAGCTTTTTATACGCTTCGAACATTGAATTCACTTTTGGCACATCACAAAACAAAGCGTAACTTCTAGCTGTGCTTTATGTTTTCGTTCAGTCAAGAAAACGTGGCTTGCACCACACAAACGTAATTTAAAATGTAACTGCTTTAAAACCTAAAAATAACACTAAGACGCAAGAAAAACAGATTAGCTGGTGTCTCATTTTATTGGCTATTTTCGCCGAATATTTTTAGGCCATGGATTTTAAGAAAATTCATGGACTATTGTGTTTGTCGGAACGGAAATGTGCGTAACAGGCAGAAGGAGGCATCTCCGACCCCATAAACTATATATATTCTGTATCAGTATCAGTAGCCGAGTCGATTGAGCCATGTCTGTCTGTCCGTCTGACCGTCTGTCCGTCTGTCTGTCTGTATGAACACCTGGATCTCAGAAACTATAAGAGCTAGAGTCATCAAATTTTGCGACAACATACATATATATTGCAGTGTCTCAAAGTTTTTGTAAAATTTGGACACGCCCCTTCCCGCCTCTGTAAATCAGTAATAACTATTTAACAACTACAATATTAGCTCAACAACCAAAGTTGTATATCTTACATGATAAATACCTTGCCACGGGCGTTATGTGAAAATTTCATTTGAATCGGACTATAAATAAGTGAGATATGATACGAATTAAACTCACTTTGAACATATATACTTAAGCAGACCTAATTTACACAAGCATATCGAGGTTCGAATCTAGCGTCAGACACACAGCATTTTAAACTTTTTATTTGCATTGTATGGTAACAGAATTGGTTCACAAAGCAGCTTTGCCGATGGGCCGATGGGCACTGGCCGAGCGGTTAGAGTGGCGGACGGCAAATTAAATTGACTGTGAGAGAGTGCGTGTGTGTGTGTTCAACTCCCGGTTGAGGCGGGTGCGGAATTATGAATTATCATTTATTAATTATTTATTATTTTATTTTGTTTATTTATTTTATTCTAATAAACTAAAAGAAAAGTTGCAGTCAAGCGGGCTGTAATATAGCAGCTACAAAGAAATTAAATTATTTAATTAAATTTCAATAAAATATAGTTTTTCCTTATTTTGTTTTCATACTATGTTATGCAATAAAATTATAATAGTTACAAATAATATTTATCATTTATAAATAAAGTTTACTATTTTCATTATATTTAGCACGCATCAAAAAGACGCGAGCCAAAAGTAAACAATGCGTTCTTCAACACCGTCACTCTCTCCGTATTTTGCCTGTTATGACTTTGCAAGTTCAATATGATTCTTATTGGATATTGTTATTTTGTCTTGCTCTCAATATTTTGCAATTAGAATGCTAGAACATAACAGCGATCATAAGACTGTGGCGACGCAGCCTCATCGATATGAGCCCGATCTGGCACCGTTTCACTACAAGCCCTTTAAAAGTTGTGAATGTGTGAATGGGACGCCCATACATATATATCCACATGTATGTATTGGCATCCCACTTCAACACACATTATTGCATGCATGTATGTACATGCATATGTACAATACAATTACGATAGATTTGGAGTTGCTGTTGTATACCAACGAAAGAAAACTGACTTCTAATTACATATATTGCGTACCAAAAACTTAAAAAAACCGCACCTTTTCAATGTTATTGAGCTTTTAAAATATTTTAATGAAAAATAATGAAAAACAAAAACTTTCACATGCCGATCGCGGTAGCAATCGAAACCTGAAACACGGTCAACATTGTTGGCCTTACAGTCCGAGACATAATCCACTCAGCCGCTGAACAACTTTAGGTCGCGCCAAAAAATCAACAAGAAGCACATGAAATAAATTTTGGTACACGCTAGAAATGCATACTTATACCTATTGCCCTCTCGCTCAGTCTAATGGTTGCGCCACTTCGCTTCTGCTTTGTCTATGCGTTCTTCTTCTTCTGTTCGTTAATTCAAATTGCGCGTGTCGTCGTAAACTGTATAAAATTGATCTCCGCCAAATTTTTAATATTAATCCAAATAAAGCGCAATTTTCATTGCGAGTTTTAATAAATATCCGAATATAATTAAGTTATCTATGTCTGCAGATTGCAGAAATTAATTAATTTGGGGAACATTTAAGTTGCGGAGAACATCTCAAGTTGACTCACCAAAATTTAACTTTTTAAGAACAACTAGCTCCATTACATGTGCTGTAACTTCCCCTTGGTACTGATTATTTTTGATAATCGGTGGAAAATTCGAGCGGCGATTCTATTCTGTTATTTACAAACTTGTTTACGGTATACTAAGATAATCCATGGCCTTATACAGTCAGCACCTGACTGTAGCGTTTGTATTTTTATTAACAAACACGATTTGCGGAAACAATCATGCTTGCAATAGCTTCCTGCCTGATTGTCAAGAGATTATGCTTGCATATATGTATGTATGCTTGTACTAGACTGGTATATGAAGTCAATATTTTTGTCGGTTTGAGCAACCGTCTTCTTGGCGTTGTGTTGGTCTTTTTGCAGCGCACAGAAAATGGCAACCGGCACACAAGACTTCCGCTCAAAAGAAAATACAAAAAAATAAATTGAGTGCAGGACGTTGTAAGACTCGCATCGCATCAAAGAATGCCAATGGGGAAAGTCAGCCAAAAGAATTGCTGCCCAAGGTACGCGTTTGAAATGCACAACGCCAACAACAACGCGTACACCGCCTGGGCAGAGATATAAAGTAACATAAGTAAGGAATTCGATTGCTGCAACAGGAACTGCTAAAAGGCATTAAAGGATTACTTAGTTTGGTATTTGTCATATTATGTACAATTTAATTTATAATAATTTATTTAACTGACTGGTTTGGAATAAAACGTCGCTTTGGTATTATTAGTGGACTGTATTCAAATTTGATCTTGCACGATTGAAAGCCCTCTTTATACTAAATATCTAACATAGGTTTTGTATGAATGACCGTCGCAGCGGTATCGATACATGTCAAAATGTTATGTTTTAAGTTTACACGTGAATGATTAAAATTGGCAAATAACAGAGTTGCCACCGTTCCTCAACATCCCGGCCCGCCCTGAAACATTGTTTCTGAATAAGGCAAGACGGCAAACTTAGTGATATGTCGAATAAGCTCTCCTGAGGCTGTCCTTAGTTTAACAGCTCGTACTAAATTGTCCTTTCCTGGATAGGTTTCGATTACTCGGGCTATGTGCCACGATGCCGGTGGTGTGTTTGTTTCCTTGATAAGCACGACATTTCCGACTGAAACATTAGGAGTTGTTGTATTCCATTTGGGACGTTGTTGCAGGGTAGTAAGATACTCCTGATGCCACTGTTTCCAGAGTCCTTGATACATGGACTGAATGCTTTGCCAATAGCCCAAACGGTTAATTGGAATGTGTTGCGTATCTGCCTCTGGTATTGTTGGGAATGCCCTTCCGATTAGGAAATGCGCTGGAGATAAATAGTTTATCTCAGTGTCCGATGAGTAACAAAGTGGCCGTGAATTAACTACTGCGCTAACTTGGGCGAGTAGTGTCCGCATCTGCTCGTAGGTAAGGGTCGAATTTCCAATGACGCGCCGTAAGTGTAACTTCACTCATCGAACTACAGATTCCCACTTTCCTCCCCAGTGAGGGGCATGTGGTGGAATAAAGATCCACTGAATTCCGTCATCCGCCAGGATGCGGGTGACTAGGTCCATTTGCTGTTGTGATGCCAAGAGTTTTTGAAGTTCGTCTAGAGCTCGTTTTGCCCTAACATATTTCGTACCATGATCACTGTGAATTTTGGAGCACTTGCCACGCAAAGATGTGAAGCGCCGAAATGCAGCCAGAAAGGTGTCCGTGGATAAATCAGTGGCAAGTTCCAAGTGTATTGCTGAGGTGACTAGGCAAACGAATAGGCATATGTAGCCCTTGCTTATGCGCGGCTTGCGCACCTTTGCACCCTTCAAAAGAAATGCTCCAGCGTAATCGCAGTCACTATTGACGAAGGGAAGCGCTTGAGTTATGCGTACTCTGGGCAAATCCGACATTTTTGATATGTCTTGTGCTGCCTTTGCCGAAAGCATGCCAAGCAGTCGTGTGTCAGTTTCCGAATGAGATTCCTTGCGCCCAGTATCCAAAAGTTCTTTCGAACTATAAAAAAAAGTGCTGATACGCCAGGGTGTAAATTCCTGCGATGCTCATGCTCCAGAATGAGATGAGTAATACGATGATACTTCGGTAACAATATCGGATGTTTTCTCTGCTAGCAGCTCCGAGTAACGCAACCGCCCACCGACCCGTAGTAGATTGTCCTTGCCGATCATTGGTGAGAGTTTGGCTAGATGAGATCGGCTCTTTAGTGATTGATTCTTGAGAATTGATTGACAATCCTCCTGAAAACATGTTTGTGCCTGTCGCAAACAAACATTCCGCGCTGCTTGCAATTCCTCAAACTTAAGTGAGTTTGAGCCTTCCTTCATGGATGGGTTCTTCATGCGATGGATGAACCTTAGAGCATACGCCATAATGTGTACGAGCCTTGACCAGGATGAACATCGTTGAATGAGTTCATCAATTCGATTCACTGGAGTTTCTCCAGCCACTGTTGTCAAACAATTGATTTTGACTTCGTCTTGTATGCGTTTATCTGGAATATGGAAACTTGATAAGTTCTGCAGTCATCATGCCTCTGGAAGCACAGTCTGCTGGATTGGATTTTGAGTAAACATGTCGCCACTCATGCCTTGGAATGATGTCCAGAATTTGAGAAGTTCGGTTTCCAATGAAGGTTTTTAATTGAGCTGGGACGTATGATAGCCAGGAAAGTACGATCGTAGAGTCGCACTATGCGTACACTGTTATATCCTTGTTTCGAAGTGCGGACTTGATTGAGCGTATAAGCTGGCTCAAAAGCAGAGCTGCTCAGAGCTCTAGGCGCGGCACTGATTGCTGCTTCTGGGGAGTCACCCTTGTCTTTGATGTCACCAACGATACTGAAATGGAACCATCTTTGTGAATTACTCTGCTGTACACCACAACCCTGTATGCCTTGGTAGATGCATCGGAGAATGCATGCAGTTGAATGTTGTCCGCGTCGTTGACAACCAACCGTAATAGTTTAAAATCCTTTAATGTATCCAGATCAGCACTTCATTTGAGCCAATTGCTGCCCAACTTATTGGGAAGTGGTGAGTCCCAATCCAAATTGAGAAGCCAAAGATTTTGGAACATTATTTTAAATTGAACGATTGCCTCTTTGTGCAATTGTGATTCGCACAAAGTCCAACATTATATGATAATGTAAGTTAAGCCAAAGATTTTGGAACATTATTTTAAATTGAACGATGATAGGAGCCAAAAGTCCAAGAGGGTCGAATATCCGTGTGATGTCTGACAGGACTTGCCTCTTTGTGCAATCGTGATTCGCACAAAGTCCAACATTATATGATAATGTAAGTTAAGCAAGACTATTTCTTGCTTGTGTTGCTACGGCTCCCGTACCTCATACCTCACCTAGTAAGTATGGAGAGCATTCCAAGTGTTCTTGTAGATCGACGACTTGTCCTGTAGATAGGTTCCCCCAATGAAGTGAAGAGTTATGTTAAAGAACAGTTTTCATTGGATTTATAATTAATTATAACAATTGATGGTTAATCAGATTAGAGATTTATTCAGATTACAATTCTTATTTTTAGAGCTTATGCTGCACGTCCAGAGTGGCTGACAGTAGGCGATGGAAAGAGAGAGAATTAGCGATGATTCCCAGGATATCGATTACAGATTAATATCTAGCAAATTAAGATTTAAATAAATGTGATTGGCAAATTCAAGGGTTGCCAGATCTCCATAAATGGAACTTAGGTTTGATGTTTTACAATAAGAACTTAATTTAAAAGCTGGCGGCGGTTTTCTGGTTAGTGTGTTCGGGAGTAAGTCGAAGACTTACGTTTGCAGCCAGCGCAACGGGGGGAGCGCGTATAAGAGCGGCGGTCAGTAGGGGAGGGGGGAAGATACTTGGAGATGGTTCATAACTTGTATATTCCCCAGGATGCTAGTAGAGGCCGAGTACCTTAACCGGTGACGATTGAACTGCTGTGAAAAATCGCTATCTTCTGTTTGCTACGGGTTGTATTTGACACCCATTTCCCAAGTTCGAGATCAGCGCAGGCCATCAGTTGAATAAGTTCCTTTTTGTTCCGTAGTAGTTCCTTCTCGCTGTTTGATCCAGTAAGTTCGTCATCGACATAAAAATCCTCCAGCAACAGTTTTGCTGCATTTGGAAATTCATGAATATGATCCTGAGCCAGCTGTTCCAATACACGCACCGCCAGAAATGGTGCGCATGAAGTTCAGTAAGTTACGATGCAGAGTTTGAAGTGTTTGATTGGACCGGATGGATCCTCTCTCCAGACGATTTTTTGAAAATCCTGATGTTTGTCTACTACCCAGATTTGGCGAAACATCTTGACAATATCCGCTGAGGCTACATACTTGTACATTCGAAAGCGAAGACATACAGCGAATAAGTCGCGCTGAATACTCCAGTGAATAGTGTGTCGTTTAGGGATTTGCCATTTTCAAAACGAAATGACCCGTCGAAAACCACTCTTAGCTTCCGACCTAGTACCGGGTTGTGTGGTAGATAAAACTGCTGCCTTCCATTGTTGTCGTCTTCTGGCACTTTGCGCATGTGCCCCAAGTTGTTGTATTCGCACATAAAGTTAACGTACTGTTTGCGTAGATTCTCATCCCTTTGTAAGCGTCGTTTTACTGATTTTCCTCCACACGTGTTCGTAGTATATCGATTGGTGCAGATGTATTGAAAACCGTGTCTGCCAGTTGAAGATCCTTGAACTTATCAAGTACCGAAGTGTCTAGGTTTTGCGTTTATATTGATGAAGTAATTTTGCCAAGCACGTGAGCCATGACAACCAATTCGTAATCGGAGATCCGAGACCTGATTTGAAGTGTGCTGCAACCCCTTGTGGTGTCGGCCGCTACCGAAGAAATTTCCGAGAGCAAGATGTGTGATGGTGAACGTGCCAATCCGAGAGCGTGTATGCAACATTCCGATATGTATGATAATTCGGACCCGGTATCCAATAAGAGTCGGCAGGTAACGTAATCTCCTCTTGCACTCTTTACATAGGCCACATCGGTAGGTAATACGATTCTGTGTCCGTTTGGTTGAGTAGATGATCCACTCCCTTGCGCACATACTGTTGGGCCTGCGTTCTGTATATGTGCCATATGATTAAAGGTCGTTGCTGTGTCCTGTGAAATTGGCTGTTGATTCCAATCGACTTGAAGCTGAGTACCCTGTGGTTGATTACTCTGAACATGGATAAGTGTATGGTGGTGACCTTTACATTGTCTGCACTTGTATGTTGACTTGCACTTGCTGACCCAATACCCAGGCTTTCAGCAATTATAGCAAAGTGATTTTTCCTTCATGAACAATCTTCGTTGCTCAACTGCCATATCCAGAAATTGTGGAAACACTTTATATGTGTGTTCTGTCGACCGACATTTAGTGCACTCGGTGCTTTCCAACGCAACCATTGATTGTGTAATCCGTTTCTGTTTTTCCCCTTGCGCTGCCGATTTGCCTCCAGCAGCTGTCTCTCGTTTGCTTAATTCCAATTCCTCGCATCGAGCATCGAAAAATTTGAAGAACCCCTCCAGAGTAGGTAAGTCTGTGTCCATGTTGCGTTCGATCCATCTACGCCGTGTGTCAGCGTCAAGTTTTTCCAATAAAAGATATATAATCCAGCAATCACGTCCCGTTTGATTTATGGCATCCAGCCCTCGTACAATTTCGTTTGCACCGTCTGATACCTTCCGTAGTATTGACGCATCGATCTTTGTTGTTGTTGGCAAACTTATAAATTGCTCCAAGAAGGAATTTACAATATGCCGTGGACGATTGTACCTTTCCTTAAGGCGTTCCCAAGCCGTGTTATAAGCTGTATCATAAAGCTAGTAGCTCTTCAAGTGAGCAGAGGCGTTTTTCTTTTGCTCACATACCTCTATGTTTGAAAATAGTTATTAAAACCGAAACAAAACTCCATTTCTTTCAGCACATGATTTTCTAACTAAGGCAATAGATTTATCATATCAAAATGAAATGGTAAAATCAGGTCCCATTGATGTTAGGGTATCAGCAGAGCTTAGTAGAATATATAATGAAAGTACACAACTATATTGTCTACTCTTACATGATCGGTTAGTTGAATACAACCCGCTGAATAGATTAGTTCACCGCATTGTTTAACGGATATTAACGAGAAAAACTAGCTGTAGAATTGCTGGTAGAAACAAGAACAGCAACATGAGTAAAGATATTATATCGATTGATATTCAAGGGTTCCTCGGAAACAATAAATAAGTGAACAAATGCGTTTTTCTTTTGCTCCCCGAATTTTATTAGATATCTTTGAATAACCGGTGTTGTATGTAACAAAAGCTTACTAATACTTCTTATAGTGTTTTCTCCTATTCTTTTTCTACAGTAATCTGTTCACTCGCGAGTGCTTTCTATTAAATTAGTCAAACATTTTTGTTGAGTAATTTGGTAATCGGCTTGCTATTGGCTTCTTTGTTTACATCAACTCTTTTTAGTTTTGTTATTGTATTGCTTGGTAGCTTAGTCTATTTTTAGATTCTGTCGCGAGTGCGCTGACTCTTTTCAGTTCGCTCTCTCTCTCCTACTTTCGTTTGCGCTGTGCATTTGTTGTTGCAGTTACTGTAACGACAGCTAGTGCTTTCGCCTACTTAGCATTTGCTCTCTTTTCTTACGTAGTTTGCTCTTAGTTTTTTGGACGTTTTTTTGACTACTCTTTTACAGTGGTGTCTTAATATAATGGAAGGAAATCTTATCTGTGCTATTTAAACCTGTCAAAGCGAGATTACATGCGCTCAACCTAGCATTTTATGTTGGCTGTGTGATAATGTCGTACATGCCAAATGTGCCAACGTCAATGGTACAACTGCTGATGCTTTAGCTAAGCGCATGGGGCTACACTATTGTTGTGAGGAGTGTCGTGAGGTGCAGAGTGAAATGAGATCTTTCATGCGGCAGACACGGAAAGGCTCTAGGGAACTGTTTAGTGGTTTTCGTACGCTATCTGAACAGTTCTCTAAGCTGGACTCGGAATTTAATGGCCTTCACAGCTGTTGAGTGAGTCCCCGAAGCGCAAAAAATCTACGCGCAAAGAAGAAACCCTGTCTGCTGTTAATCTGCCTTCGAACGCCTCCGCTCAGCATAGCACTCCGTTGACACAGCCGTTGAAACCGATCACCACATCTGTGGTAACAAGATCGGCGGCTCAGAAGAATTCGATTCCCGAATCTGTCAACAACGAGTCTCTGACGCCAAAAATGCCCTCTACGTTATCACCTACCATAGTCTCGATACCTGTGTCTGCTTTACCCAGGGCTACAACCACTGATTCTTTATCAGTAGTGCCCAAGTCTCTTGTATGGATTCCCCCGAGGAAGCAAATCTTTATTTACAGGCTTGCCCCTGATCTCACATCTGATCATTATATTCAAGCTAAAATACAAGCCGCTGAGATAAATGTAGAAAAATTTAAATTCTCTTATGAACGTATCATCCTTTAAACTTTGTGTCCCCAATGAATGCTTTAACCTCATATGCACGGCTGATTTTTGGCCAGCTCATATTATGGTTAAAGAATTCGAGACAAAGAAGAAAAAGAATCGGCAGCCGATTAGACTTACTTTGCCAAACCAGACCACTGCGCCTAATAAGACGACGACAAAAAACTAAGTTCGTGTCTTTCTTTCTCTTATCAAAATGTAACCTCTCTTTTTCTTGCCTACCAAAACGTTAGAGGCCTTAACACTAAGCTTTCTAAGCTGTATGCTGATTCTGTATCCTTTGATTACCACTTACTAATATTAACCGAAACTTGGTTGAAACCTGAAGTTGAAAGTTGCTCAATTTTCCCAGACACCTACACCTGTTTCAGATGTGATCGTTTATCACGAACAGGAGGTGGTGTTCTAATAGCTGTAAAGTCAGACCTTCCTTCTGAATTAGTTTCAATTGACCATAGTGGACTTTTAGAATTCGTATGTGCAAAAGTAACACTGTATCAAATTTCAATTTATATTACCTGTTCTTATATTCCCCCCTAATCTGATATTTCTGTCTACTTGGACCATCTTTCATCTATCCAAACTGTTGCATCCAAACTATCTGACAGAGATTATCTACTAGCTTATGATGATTTTAACTTACCAGAAGTTGGTTGGTCATCTCAATCCGGTATTCTGGTGCCCTCTATTTATAATTCTTTTTTAAGTGGCCTATCAGAACTATCTTTATTTCAAATTAATAATATTCCTAATTGTAGCGGTAGAATGTTTAATTTAGTTTTCTCTTCTGATATACTACTAAACACTATCTCCAGAACTGATCCCTTAGTACATTCTGAAGATCCCTACCATCCTACGTTTGACCTTGTTCTAGCTCTGCCTACTCCAATGCAAACTGCATCTGTTCCTCGCAATGTAAAATCACGTTGTTTCCGTAAGACCGATTTTGGAAAACTCAATCATTTAATTTTAGAACATGATTGGTCATTTTTTTATTCATGTTCTGACCTAAATACTTGAATCTCATTTTTTTATTCCTCCATGAACTCATTTTTCGACCAATGTGTTCCTCTTGCTTTCCCAGTAAAGTCAAACAGGCCACCTTGGTTCTCTCGTTAAAAAATTTGAAATCTCGCTATTTTAAAAAATGTAAACTAACTCGTAAACCTTTTGACTTCTCAAGATATATTAGAGCAAACTTTATTGCTCTAAATGCAAATTGTTACAACGAGTATTTGAGTCGTTGTCGTTTGCAGTTCGCTCAGGCCGCAGCCGATTTGTTTGCAGACTTTTTTCAATCTACCTACTCAACTAAACCGTATAGTTCTTCCATACATCCTTACCCTTACCCTATTAATAATTTTACCACTCTTTTTTGTCCTATTATTAACAAAACTTCTTTACTTAGTCATCTGAAATCTTTTAAACCTGTTTTCTCTCCTGGCCTTGATGGAGTTCCAGGATGTGTTCTAAGATTTTGTGCTGACTCACTTCTAAAACCAATTTTTAGGCTGCTTGACTTGTCACTGTCTAACAGTCATTTTCCACCTATTTGGAAAAACTCTTTTTCCATTCCTCTTCACAAAAGTGGATCTAACCATGATGTGAAGAACTATAGGTGTATATCCAAATTGTCTGCAATACCTAAGATTTTTGAAAAAAATCGTACGGCTCAGTTAACCTTTATGAGTAAATCAATAATTTCGTCCCATCAACATGGGTTTGTAAAGGCAAGATCTACTGCTTCTAATCTTCTAGAATTTTCTTCCCGCATTACTTTAGGATTTCGGAAGAAAATGCAAGCCGATGTCGTCTATACTAACTTCAGTAAAGCATTTGATTCCGTAAATCATAATCTCTTGATTCATAAGTTAAACTTAATCGGTTTTCCACAAAAGCTTATTTTGTGAATATTCGATTATTTAACTAACAGGTCTCAACGAGTTCTTTTTAAATACTGTCTATCAAAGCCAATCATAGTAACTTCTTGTGTTCCTCAGGGCAGCCATCTTGGAGCTTTGCTTTTTAACCTTTTTATCAAACATCTCCCTTCAATACTTCTTCACTCTAATATCCTTATGTATGCTGATGACGTGAAACTCTGTTTGACGTATAGTGATCCTACACGTAACTTCCTCCAAACAGATCTTGATTTGCTCTTTGCTTGGTGCAGGCATAATCTGCTGCATCTTAACTGTTTGAAGTGCAAAGTTATGTCATTTTACAGAGGTAGCTATCACGTCTTCAACTATACATTTGATTTAAGCTCGCTTTCAAGAATAACCGAGGTAAACGATCTGGGTATTCTCTTTGATCATAGATTGAAATTTGATCGTCACATTGCACAAATTGTCAATAAGGCATTTCGAGTACTTGGTTTCATAAAAAGATGGGCCAAAGAATTTAGAGATCCTTATACGACAAAATTACTTTACACTTCTCTTGTTCGTCCAATTCTTGAATATGGTTCTTGCGTGTGGTCGCCGCAATATCAGATTCACCAAGATGGAATTGAGTCTGTTCAAAAGCAATTTTTACTTTTCGCTTTGCGTAGTTTCAACTGGGTACCAGGTGTAGACTTACCACCTTATTCTAGTAGACTCCTTCTTATTAACCTACATTCTCTTACTAATCGTCGTATCATATTAGGTATCACGTTTCTTTTTAAACTAATCAAGTACGACATTGATTCCCCTATTCTGCTTAACCAAATCAATTTCTTTATTCCTTCTAGAGTAACTCGTAATTTTTTGCCAGTTTCCTTGGACTTTTGTCATAACAATTATAGCTTGCATGATCCCTTTCGAGTTCTCTGTGCTGATTACAATAGACTGTTTAGAGCTTTCAATTCAGAGTCCTCCCTTAATTCGGTCAAACTATCCATTCTTAACTACTTAACACTTAACAACAATTAACACTAATCCACCGATCTGATTGGGTTTTACTGGGTTTTCCCCAACCTCTTTGCAACACATGTTGGATCGGTTTCTTTTTATTATCCCAGTTTGCATTTTAATTTTTAAATTAAAATAAAATAAATTACACAGCCCCACAAAAAAAAAAGTTTCATGATCTGGGTAAGCGGCATATACAGTTATATGTATTTCGGGTCGCTGAATCTGAATCCGAGGTCAAAATTTTGCCATCACGTCTGGACTTCGACATAACCTCACAAAACTGAAAAACCTTAGAATATACCCCAAAAGACATAGAATCCTGATCTGAGCATGCGATATATGTTTAAACATGTATATTCTCCTTCTAAATCCGAATCCGATGTCAAAATTTACGTAGCACATCTGTGTTTCGACTTAACCTCAAAAACTCAACAAATTTTTGAAGCCCCGAAAAATAATGGGGGTCATGCAATATATGTTTTTATGTGTTTTTAGACCTTCCAAATCCGAATCCAATGTCAAAAAAATACAAACGCTACAGTCAGGTGCTGACTGTATAAGGCCATGGATTATCTTAGTATACCGTAAACAAGTTTGTAAATAACAGAATAGAATCGCCGCTCGAATTTTCCACCGATTATCAAAAATAATCAGTACCAAGGGGAAGTTACAGCACATGTAATGGAGCTATGTAGTTGTTCTTAAAAAGTTAAATTTTGGTGAGTCAACTTGAGATGTTCTCCGCAACTTAAATGTTCCCCAAATTAATTAATTTCTGCAATCTGCAGACATAGATAACTTAATTATATTCGGATATTTATTAAAACTCGCAATGAAAATTGCGCTTTATTTGGATTAATATTAAAAATTTGGCGGAGATCAATTTTATACAGTTTACGACGATACGCGCAATTTGAATTAACGAACAGAAGAAGAAGAACGCATAGACAAAGCAGAAGCGAAGTGGCGCAACCATTAGACTGAGCGAGAGGGCAATAGGTATAAGTATGCATTTCTAGCGTGTACCAAAATTTATTTCATGTGCTTCTTGTTGATTTTTTGGCGCGACCTAAAGTTGTTCAGCGGCTGAGTGGATTATGTCTCGGACTGTAAGGCCAACAATGTTGACCGTGTTTCAGGTTTCGATTGCTACCGCGGTCTGCATGTGAAAGTTTTTGTTTTTCATTATTTTTCATTAAAATATTTTAAAAGCTCAATAACATTGAAAAGGTGCGGTTTTTTTAAGTTTTTGGTACGCAATATATGTAATTAGAAGTCAGTTTTCTTTCGTTGGTATACAACAGCAACTCCAAATCTAATTGTATTGTACATATGCATGTACATACATGCATGCAATAATGTGTGTTGAAGTGGGATGCCAATACATACATGTGGATATATATGTATGGGCGTCCCACTCACACATTCACAACTTTTAAAGGGCTTGTAGTGAAACGGTGCCAGATCGGGCTCATATCGATGAGGCTGCGTCGCCACAGTCTTATGATCGCTGTTATGTTCTAGCATTCTAATTGCAAAATATTGAGAGCAAGACAAAATAACAATATCCAATAAGAATCATATTGAACTTGCAAAGTCATAACAGGCAAAATACGGAGAGAGTGACGGTGTTGAAGAACGCATTGTTTACTTTTGGCTCGCGTCTTTTTGATGCGTGCTAAATATAATGAAAATAGTAAACTTTATTTATAAATACATTTTTAGCTGACTCAAGGTCAATATCGATTCGATTTCTGCATCATAGCTTATCTAGCCGATATTTTTGCCAAACACAACAAGAACACTTGTCAAAAGACAAGGAGCGGGCTTGAATGTACAATTGTTTCACGAAGTAGCCAACTTCGATCATCAGCATTCATCGCTAACTAACTTGGTGATCGAAGGCAGCTTCATCTCCTCACTGCTAGAACTCGTTGGGAATTCTAGTGGTGCCGAGGTAGAAACTGATTCAATAAACCAAGCTTGTCTCTTTGTGTTGTGTTTGGACTTAGTACTGCATAAATTCTTCTGCGAGAATTCTTGACTGCAGGTTACCTTAGTTAAAAGGTGCATAACGCTCTATTGGTGTAGAGTATTGTCCGGTGTGTCTACCGTTATTTTTAATGGCGTGGCCTGTGACCTGTCTTTGTTAAAAACATTTTTAGCTGACTCAAGGTCAATATCGATTCGATTTCTGCATCATAGCTTATCTAGCCGATATTTTTGCCAAACACAACAAGAACACTTGTCAAAAGACAAGGAGCGGGCTTGAATGTACAATTGTTTCACGAAGTAGCCAACTTCGATCATCAGCATTCATCGCTAACTAACTTGGTGATCGAAGGCAGCTTCATCTCCTCACTGCTAGAACTCGTTGGGAATTCTAGTGGTGCCGAGGTAGAAACTGATTCAATAAACCAAGCTTGTCTCTTTGTGTTGTGTTTGGACTTAGTACTGCATAAATTCTTCTGCGAGAATTCTTGACTGCAGGTTACCTTAGTTAAAAGGTGCATAACGCTCTATTGGTGTAGAGTATTGTCCGGTGTGTCTACCGTTATTTTTAATGGCGTGGCCTGTGACCTGTCTTTGTTAAAAACATTTTTAGCTGACTCAAGGTCAATATCGATTCGATTTCTGCATCATAGCTTATCTAGCCGATATTTTTTGCCAAACACAACAAGAACACTTGTCAAAAGACAAGGAAGTCCAAACACAACACAAAGAGACAAGCTTGGTTTATTGAATCAGTTTCTACCTCGGCACCACTAGAATTCCCAACGAGTTCTAGCAGTGAGGAGATGAAGCTGCCTTCGATCACCAAGTTAGTTAGCGATGAATGCTGATGATCGAAGTTGGCTACTTCGTGAAACAATTGTACATTCAAGCCCGCTCCTTGTCTTTTGACAAGTGTTCTTGTTGTGTTTGGCAAAAATATCGGCTAGATAAGCTATGGTGCAGAAATCGAATCGATATTGACCTTGAGTCAGCTAAAAATGTTTTTAACAAAGACAGGTCACAGGCCACGCCATTTATTTATAAATGATAAATATTATTTGTAACTATTATAATTTTATTGCATAACATAGTATGAAAACAAAATAAGGAAAAACTATATTTTATTGAAATTTAATTAAATAATTTAATTTCTTTGTAGCTGCTATATTACAGCCCGCTTGACTGCAACTTTTCTTTTAGTTTATTAGAATAAAATAAATAAACAAAATAAAATAATAAATAATTAATAAATGATAATTCATAATTCCGCCGCACCCGCCTCAACCGGGCGTTGAACACACACACACGCACTCTCTCACAGTCAATTTAATTTGCCGTCCGCCACTCTAACCGCTCGGCCAGTGCCCATCGGCCCATCGGCAAAGCTGCATTGTGAACCAATTCTGTTACCATACAATGCAAATAAAAAGTTTAAAATGCTGTGTGTCTGACGCTAGATTCGAACCTCGGTATGCTTGTGTAAATTAGGTCTGCTTAAGTATATATGTTCAAAGTGAGTTTAATTCGTATCATATCTCACTTATTTATAGTCCGATTCAAATGAAATTTTCACATAACGCCCGTGGCAAGGTATTTATCATGTAAGATATACAACTTTGGTTGTTGAGCTAATATTGTAGTTGTTAAATAGTTATTAATGATTTACAGAGGCGGGAAGGGGCGTGTCCAAATTTTACAAAAACTTTGAGACACTGCAATATATACGTATGTTGTCGCAAAATTTGATGACTCTAGCTCTTATAGTTTCTGAGATCCAGGTGTTCATACAGACAGACAGACGGACAGACGGTCAGACGGACAGACGGACAGACGGACAGACAGACATGACTCAATCGACTCGGCTACTGATACTGATACAGAATATATATAGTTTATGGGGTCGGAGATGCCTCCTTCTGCCTGTTACGCACATTTCCGTTCCGACAAACACAATAGTCCATGAATTTTTTTAAAATCCATGGCCTAAAAAAAAGCCAAAATGTTGCAAGTTTTTAAAAAAATGTTAAGGTTAGGTTCAATTTCTGACGTGATAGGCTGGTTTTGTTTTCGGATTCAGATTCGGAATGTCAAAAAACTTATATAGTATAATGTGCTTAACTGGCTCACCATGTTTGACTCAAAAAAATGTGCACTTATCTTAAAAATGCACTTAACTTCACCCATTTCGAAATTGATTTGTAAACAAACTATGTACTTGCCATTTATATGGCATTGCCAAGCATAACTAAACGGTCATGCGCACTTTGGCGCCACGATCAAAACGAACACTATAATCGGTGGCGTTCTTTTCACTTTACTAGCAAAGAGTGACGATCTATAATAACAACGAAAAAATGATGGCGCTTTTGCAAAGTCGAGCAAAAGGTGGCGCACTTAACTAATGTATTTGGAAGAGAAAACAATCAAAATTGCAACAAAATTCATGCAGTTATCCTAAAAATGCACTTATATTGAATGCATTTAAATTAATATTTTTCAAACAAAATAGCTTTTCGTTGTATAAAAAAGGATGATTGGGCAGTTATCTGTAATGTGCAGTTAAGTGTTGAGGCAGTTAAGCACATTATACTGTATCACTATTTAAAAGCTACAATATTAACTCAAAAACCAAAGTTGTATATCTTACATGACAAATACCTTGCCACGGACGTTTTGTGAAAATTTCATTTAAATCAGACTATAAATAAGTGAGATATGATACAAATTAAACTCACTTTTAATGTACATATATACTTAAGCAGACCTAATTTACGCAAGCATACCGAAGTTCAAATCTAGCGTCAGACACACATCATTTTATTAAACTTTTTGTTTTGCATTGTATGGTAACAGAATTGGTTCACAATGCAGCTTTGCCGATAGGCCAGCAAGTGAGGCAATGGCCGAGGGGTTAGAGTGGCAATTCTAAAAGAATGTGAGAAAGTGCGTGTGTTCGTCGATTCTCTCAGTTGAGACGTGTGTTCGTCGATTCTCTCCGTTGAGACGGGTGCAAATTTTCATTTCATTTATTTATTTTGTTTATATTTATATTTTATTTATTTATGTATTTAATTTAATTTAAAGTCAAATAAATACAGTCAACTGAAATTAGAAAAGTTATTGATACAGAGAAATATTTAAAAAGTCAATTTAAAATAACTAAGCGTAAAGTATAAGTTTACAAAATTTAAGTTGTTTAAATTTAAGGTAAAGGTTAAATAGCTGCTTGCGTCACCGATTTTGTTTGTTATACTTCTTACTTATAGGGCTATATTTATCATGATATTAGGTGAAAGAATTATTTGGCGGTTGCTTCTAGTTTTTTTTTAATTGAATTTTGAAAATAATTAAATTTAAATGTATTTTGTTGTTGACCAATTCTGAGTAAAACGTCAGAATGATGCGCAGTGGCCTACAAGCGATTTATTTCAAACGAAATGTTATTTAGACACAATAATGTTTTATTTCATGAGTTGCATATTTAATGAGAGAGAAACTATTTTTTGCCTGCAGCGCGCTGTTTTTCTAAACACTTTGAATTTTCTTGCTTGTTCAGTTTTCATTTCAAAATTATCGGTTTGTGGGACACTGTACTGAGGGACACTACACTGTGCATCACAAAATGTTGCAGGCAGACTGGCGCCTTGCAACAACAAAATACAAGATAAATATAGCCCTATCAGTAAAAAAATTTAAACAAAATCGGTGACGCAGGCAGCTATTTAACCTTTACCCCCTTTTTTATTACATACGTACTCATAATCAGAAGTAAATTTATTTATTTGGTACAAATATACATAGATACATATGTCATAAAGCATTTACACATCCGCAATATGCATTCTTAGCTCGTGCCAGAAAGTCAAGAAGAAACACATGTAGTGAATTTTGGTACGCGCTAGAAATGCATACATATACCTATTGCCGTCTCGCTCAGTCTAATGCTTACGACACTTGTCTATTCGCTTCTGCATTGTCTATGCGTTCTTCTTCTTCTGTTTGTTAATTCAAATTGCGCGTGTCGTTCGAACACCGTATACAATTTATCCCCGCCAAAGTAAAGCGCAATTTTCATTGCGAGTTTATATAAATATCCGAAAATAAATAAGTTTAACAGATAGAATCTGACTCCACATTGCAGAAATTAATTGATTTGGAGAACATTGGAATTGCGCAGAACACCTCAAGTCGACTCGTAGGTTACCAAAATTTAACTTTTTAAGAACAGTTAGCCCCATTACATTCGCAGAGACCTCCCCTTGGTGATTCCTGGGTACTGATTCTATACCGTTATTAACAAACTTTTTTTACTATGATAATTCATGGCCTTAACAGTCAGCAAATGACTATAGCGTTCAACTGGTTTTTGGTAAGTTTGTTCTGAATTTTATTACTCCCATTCGATATCTAGAAGTTTGTCGAAAACACAAAAAATATCTCTTTCATTTTCGAAATATAGCCGTATCAAAATTTCGAAAACACCTCCTTAAGCTCAAAATTGATGTTAGCATAAAATCAAAACCCGAACCAAATTGACAAAAGTAAAACGCAGAATTTGTATATCCTTCGACCATTGAAAATGATCAAGGGTATGCTAATATTGTGCAAATGTAAAAAGGATGAGGAGGCGTGTCATAAAGTATATTCTTGCTCAGAATCACTAACTGAGTCGATTAAGCCCGGATGACCAGATGAACACACAGATCTCAGCTATTATAAATGATAGAAACACAAAATTTCGCATGATGGTTTCTGTGTACTAGGCGCAGATCTAGTTTATTTCAAACGTTGGGTGTCACGCCCACCGATCCGCAAATCAATAATTTATTTTTTCAAATCAATTTGTAAGCGCGGTACAAAAGATACAACTTTCTGACTTTAAGCCAGATGAAATATCTACGTATCCTCCCAATTACAATCCGGTCGGACAATAAACACAGAAGTTATTCAAGAAAGTATGAGAATAACAGCAAGTGCTTGTGTCAGCTAACAAGGTATGGAGAAATGAAACACCATTAAATGTTAATAAGTAAAATGCTTTATTATTTATAATGTGTCAAATATTTTTAGACATAAATAGGGCGCGAGCTTTTTCGAACTATTTAGATGAAGAAGAACTGAAGTGAAGTGAGTTCAGATAGGTATCGATAACTATCAGGCTTTGTTACATAACTAATAAATGGCTAACAGGGTTGCCACAAAGGCAGGTAGCCGAACCAGGCCCGTAGTTACGTACGGGCAAGTACGGGCGTTGCCCGTACTGTCGACTTGTTTGCCCGTACAGTCCGTCTAAGAAAAAACCGGAAAAAATTGATATCTAGAACCAGTAAGAAAAGCAACAGTCGCGCGGCACGCGACAGTGGGATACCCTTCGACCCATGATCTAGTGTAGTTAATTTGTTAAATTCATACACATACACATATGCACATGTTTGAAAATTATTCCCGACAGATGGCGCTCGCGCTTCGCGCTCGCTCGCCTCCCTTGTTAGCTGACACAAGCACTTGGTTTTATGCTCATACTTTCTTAAATAACTTCTGCGTTTATTGTCCGATTGGATTGTAATTTAGGGAATACTCAGCTTAGTATATGTTGAAGTCAGAAAGTTGTATCTTTTATACAACGCTTATAAATTGAGTTCAAAAATTAAATTATTGATTTGCGGGGGCGGTGGGCGTGGCACCCAACATTTGAAATAAACTTGATCTGCGCCGAGTATATAGGAACCTTCATTCCAAATTTGGTGTCTCTAGCGTTTATAATAGCTGAGATCTGTGTGTTCATCTGGTCAGACGGACATCCGGACATCCGGACATCAGGACATCCGGACATCCGGACAGACAGACGGACATGGCTCAATCGACTCGGCTAGTGATCCTGAGCTAGAATATATATACTTTATGGGGTCTGCCACGCCTCCTTCTGCCTGTTACATACATTTGCATAAAGTTAGTATACCCTTTTTTGACCATTTTCAATGGTCGAAGGGTATAAAAATATCAAGCACTGAAGTTTTTTAAAATGTTTCGCGCCACATTGTCGGTGTTAGCGATATTGGTAACGTTGGCACTCGTGTTTATCGATACTTTTCTGAGTTCGAGCTATTTTAGTATTTGATTATTATCGATATGAAATTTCGATATCATAAACAATCATAAACGTTTACACACCTAACCTTACAGTAAAGTTGTTTTAGATCCCAGAAGCGGATAAGAAAATTAACAATTTATGTGATATAGTTGTGATTACACAGTCTTTCTACATATCAGAAAAAGAAAGGCCGTAGTTCCAGTTGATCGCTGATTCTTTTGAGTGTGATGTGGAAATGCAACTATAATATAATTTTAAGAATATATAAAGTATAAAAGTACATATATATAAATACATAAACGTTTTTTACGTATGATTCTTCAAATCATTTATTGCGCATTTATAATCCTGCCCGTCCTTCATTACTTTGTGCCCGTACTACCAGTTAGGTCTAGCTACGGGCCTGCAGGCGAACGCTATCTGTCGAGAATAATTAGAAAGCACGTACATATGTATGTATGTTTACACCGGAATATAGGTTGAAGGGTATGCACTTGTCGACTCGACTGTTGCTCTCCTACTTTCAGCGGCAATTGTCAAAAATCGGTTCGGAATCAATGACCAAAAAAATGTTGCACAGTGATAATGAGCACAATGAGTTGGTTAACAAAATTCAGGTTGAACCATATGATAACTGATTTGTTGTATATTTCTAATCATCTACGGATTCTAAAAAGTCTCCACTGATTAGAAATCTTCACGAGCATTGGTTAGTTTATCTTTCGCTTACTCATACAAAGTTATCTTAAGTTATCTCAAGCACGTTAACAATCAATTATTCTTAGAAACTCCACGCCAATGCAAGCAGCCAATAAAACTTCAATTAATTGAATATATCAAAGTAAAGACAGATAGATAGAGAGCGAGAGAGAGATAGAATGAGGCAAACGTGTATAGCGACTTTGTCGTCAGGACTCGGTTTTGGAGTCTCGAGGTCCTAGGACTCAACGAGTGGAATATAAGTACAAAATAAAACTCAGAACTTTAACTTACATTTGTATGTACATCTGTGTACCCACGCACATATTCACAAATGGGTCATTCTTACGGTAGTGTGTGGTACGCTTTTATTTGACCGTAGCTAATTGTTTTTCGTTACGCAACGCATACCAATGCATTTACCATCGAGCTCCGATTGCCGGCGAGCTGGACATAACTCTCAAGTGTTTTATTGCCTCACGCACGGCAGGACAATATCTTACCGACCAAACTGTTATATCACTGCGACGAAGCACACATGTGCGTGGTAAGCTGAGGAGGTCATAAAATAAACCATGTACCGGAATCCAAACACTTGGAAGTTTATTAATGTGCGCCTTCCTTGCTACTAGCACGCTGTGTTCTAGTTCGCATATCCGCGCCCCCACTGCTGTAAGTAAAGCACATTTTACGCATCTCCAGCGGTTATTCGGGCTTTATAAATTTAGTTGACTTAGCATTTAATTTGCGTAAAAATAAATAATTTAATTAATTATAAACTACAATGGAAAACGCAGAACATTAAGGTATCCTTCGCTCAGTTAAAAAAAAAAATATTTCTTTTGAAATCTTTTACTTTTCCATTAAAATTATGACTTGAATCACTTCTGTGTTTAATGTCTGATCAGAATGGTTGTAACGCAAATTGTTTGAACATATACATATATGTATGTATGTGTGTATATACTTTGTGGGGTCTGACACGTTTTTATAATTTTCCCTTGTCAATGGGTATAATAAGTTAAATCGTTTCGCAAAATATGTAACACACTTTGTTGCAGCCAAAGAAGGCCTATTTTGACTTAAGCCGAAAACAATTGACCACTAAATTCGTGAAATGAGCCAGAATAAGCTTTTGACTTCTTTGTTTATGTCCTTCCTGTTACAAGCAAAACTATTCACGTACTATACGATAGCTTTTTATACCACTCCATTACTGATAATAAACTTTTGTGTAAATGGAGCAAATAAAGCCGCGTACGCAGGAGGAAGAAATTTCGTAGCAGAAAAATTCACAATTACATACATATATGCCTTTGTCAAACCACTAAGCCGAACATACAGCCGCCCCAGCCGAGCGTGCAGCCGAAGTCTCTATTCTCAATGCATCGTGCTCTGGGGCGGATGGATCGAAAAACCAACCCGAACAACTTTTACGCTGTTTGAGGTCTCTATGTGTTCATCAAACGTATGTCCAGGATAATCCCTAAATACCAGAAAACTAAAAAAAATGGCAAAAATCGCGAATGTGGATGAAAATGTTAAAAACAAGATGGCCACACTTTTGTGACATTGCATTATGCATGTGATTTGCGCACCAAAAATAATTATGAATTATTATAAAGAGCGCAGCAGACAAGGGCACTCGTAGCAGGATACCCTTTCAGCTATGTATGTATGTTCCGGTGTAGTTTAATTTGTTAAACTCGTACACATATGTCGGAGTCTGATAGTTAGACTCAGCTATCGCAAATTCCGGTGCCTCTCGGATCGTCGACTTGCGTTTTCTCGACGACGTTTGGATTGTCTTCTTTCAGTTTTAATTTTTGACTGACTCGAATTTCACAATTACATATGCTAGCATAATACATATACACAATATAGGCACGAGTCCTCTTGACGCTAGTTAGTAATTACGCAGTGATTGCAATTATTGCATCATCCATTCTGTTACGCACTATATTTGACCCGCTCTAACGCATTGTCAGACCGAGCTTGTGGATCGTGTGCAAGAGAAGGCACAAGTAGGAAGAGGATGGATAAGAATGACATATATAAATAATCTTCCTATGTTATGTTACACTCATTCTTTTTAGGTGATGACACACATTACAAGAAAAGGTTTATGGTAGTGATGGTACTTAACAACTAATAAAATTAAAAAAAAATAGAAAAAAACAACAGTCGCGCTGCACGCGACAGTGGAATACCCTTCGACCTATGTTCCGGTGTAGTTTAATTTTTTAAATTCATACACATATGCAAATGCGCATGCTTTTAAATTATTGCCGACAGATGGCGCTCGCGCTTTGCGCTCGCCCTCCTCCCTTGTTAGTTGATACAAGCACTTGGTTTCATGCACATACTTTCTATTGTCCGATTGGATTGCAATTTCGAGAATACGTAGATATTTTAATGAGCTTAGTATATGTTAAAGTCAGTTGTATCTTTTATACAGCGCTTACAAATTAAGTTCAAAAATTAAATTATTGATTTGCGGGGGGGTGGGGGTGGCACCTAACATTCGTAGTAAACTTGATCAGCTTATAGTACACAGGAGTCTGCCTGCCAAATTTGGTAACTCTAGCTTTTATAATAACTGAGATCTGTGCGTTTACACAGACAGACGGACAGACAGACAGACATGGCTCAATCGACTCGGCTTGTGATCCTGAGCAAGAATATATATACTTTATGGGGTCTCCGACGCCTCCTTCTGCCTGTTACATACATTTGCAATAAGTTAGTATTCCCTTTTTTGACCATTTTCAATTGTCGAAGGGTATAAAAATATCGATGCGACACGACCTTTCTGACTATCACACGTCCTCGTGTGTTACAATAGTATTCCAAAAAAAACTATAGAGGAGATTATATTCTTTAATCTGAAAAGATTTATTTTCTTTGGTAACAAGTTAAATTGAACGTCTAGAATTTTTTTTAGGTTTCCAAATTAATGACAGGATATTTCTTAAACACTCTAGATACCCATCAGACATAGAATCTCCAAATACTCATGTTATACCGTATCCAGGACCCTCACCAAAATGGTGGTCACCAGTCAACAAACAAGTCAACACATTAACTGGTGTCCTCATAAGAGCTGGCAACTCAACACTGTGGTGATGTCTAGAATACCGCGTTGAAATCCATCAATGCTCTCTTCTAGTTGGCATCCATCAACCCATCTATGACGCCTCTTTCAGCGTCTTTGTTCGTATTGGAATCCACTAATCTATCTCTAGCGTCTCTTTCAACGCTTTCACCCCCATTGGAATCCACCAATCGATCTCTAACGTCTAGTTCAACGTCGTCACTTTCATCATACTTGTCTAGTTCTCTGGGAATTTTTATACCATTTCGACCATTGTTTTTTTTGGCATACTTCTTAGAGACTCATGCGAGTACTTGGAAGTTCGTTTATTTGCTAAGGATTTCAAAACATATCGATCTCTTTCTAGTATCTCTCTCACCAGAAATGGACGCTTAAACTGCTGATCCAATTTTGTTTGATGTCTCTTATCGTTTCTAAGCAAAATATAATCTCCAGCTTTAAATTAACTAAATTTAGCTTTGTTCTTGTCAAATCGTACTTTCTCATATATAGCGTTTCTTGCCATATTTTCTTTCGCAATTTTTCTTACAAAACTAATATCAACTATACTATTTTCTTCAACTATAGGTAACATATTAAGAGGGCTTGCGTCGTTTCCAATTAGCAATTCTAAAAAGCTAAATTTGGTTATGCGATTAGTGGTATAATTAATAGCCATTTTCAGTGAAAGATCTACCCTGATCTGCAATGATTCGTACAGGAACACCAAATATTGATATTGCTGACTTTACAGCGTCTATATTCTTTTTCAACCTTATTGCCACACAGTTTACCTGTAATATCGATATGTATCGTATGCTGTATGAAGTTAAGCTCAATTGGTAACTTTCCAGATGGAGGATTGGTCAGTTTGCAAGTTATACAATTGACCACAAATTTACGAACATATTTCACCATATTCTCAAACCAATAAAATTCGAAAAACTTTTTTCCCAACCAAGATATATTATATAATATCCTCATGGACATGATTCACTACAGACCACCTAAAGGATCTAGGGCAACTGGAAGACACATAGTTTTAACATTTCTTTGAATTTTTCGGAAAGCATTTTTGAGCGACTTTCGTAAGTTTTGGCTACACTTTCCCCAAGATCAATATTTTGGATTTTCAAAATGATTGATGATATATCTGAATCTCTTTGTTGTTCTGCAAGTAGCCAATGGTTTGGTCAGGGATGTCAGTTAGTGCCGGATTACGTGAGAGAAAATCAACATTAGCCATTTTGGTTCCCGGTCTACACTGAATATTGAAATCAAATGACTGCATGTACGCCACCGATGAACTCTTGAAGTAAGATCAATTTTATTTCGTAGCCTTCTAAACTGATATTTAGATACTATGGCCTTATACAGTCAGCACCTGACTGTAGTGTTCGACTGGTTACCCTATAGTTCTGGCGACTAGTTCGTAGCTAGTGAAATAAGTACTTACAAAGGGACTACCCCTACTTACTTTACACACCCTAAGCAATGTATTTTTTCATTTCGTGTTTTGTATGAAATGTCCGCAAATAGGGTCAATCGCCACCACATCGTTTACCAGTAAGTAGAGAATAGGGTACCCATGATTGGAGTACTTATGTAGCTACTACAATTGACTACTCCTGATTAGAGTACTTATGTAGGTACCCATGAATGGACTAGTGAAAGAAGTACCTACAAAAAGAGTAGTACAGAAGTTACCCGTGAATAGGTAGGTAAAAAGAGTACCCATGACTAGAGTACTTATGTATATACCCATGAATAGGTGGGTGAAAAGAGTACCCATAACTAGAGTAGTTATCTGTCTAGTCATAAATAGGTGGGTGAAAAGAGTACCCATAAATTGGTGGGCCAAAAGAGTACCCATGAATGGGTTGGTGAAAAGACTACCCATGACTAGAGTAGTTATTTATGTACTCATAAATAGGTGGGCCAAAAGACTACCCATAATTAAAATAAAATGAATAAAATTATGATTTATGTATAAGATTTTTTGTTTATTTACAATATTTTAAGTCTTTATTATAGTTTCAATTAATTTTTTTTTGGAGCAGCTTGAGTTTTTAAAATAACGTTTTTTTTGCAGCTGCAAGGCCTTTCGGAGCTGGTCCTCAGCTGACCCATTTTCTTTTCCGGTATCAATTGCCTCTGAAAAGAACAAGATTAAAAAAATAATCACTTTCAATTGAGCAATGTAAGTTAGCTAGCTTGTTCTGCCGAGAGATGGCGCTGACAGATGAGCTGTGTGGCTGTTCGTCAGCGCCATCTATCGTCTGGCGTGACGATGTATGTGTTAATTATACCTACCAAGCAAAACTTTATAAAAAATACTTAGTTTTTTTAAGGCAGATTTGCCTTGAACGCCATCAACGTTGTAGGCCAGTACAACCGCATTGGCCATAATATTTTTTAAATTTTTTGATATACCGCCTGGCGTTATTAACATTTTGATTGCATCAATCTATAGAAAATACAGATAAATTCTAATTAAAAACCAATTTTAAATTTATCTCCTACTTACATATAGCTCTCTCTTTAGGACATGCACTAAGTCCATTGCGCAGTCACGGGTTGGTCTATGTCTTAAGAACCACTTTTTTAAGTCCTCATTGAGGGTATTATTAGAATTTTCAAATTTATCATTAGGTCCACTTTCATTATTTATATTTTCATCCACTTGCACTTCACTTCCACACGAAAAATTTTGCTCATTTTCTTCTGGCGGAATATAAGTTAGTTTGTCTTCATATTTTCTTTTAAGTTGCTGTTTGAGCCTTCTTTTATGACGCTCACTGTACATTTTCACTTTTTAACACGTAAAATATATTATTGAATTAAATTTTAGTTTAAATAAAATTAAATCTTACCACTTAAAATATAACGCTTAAACTTATTGAATTCAATTTTTTTTTTTATAATTTTGATTCGTCTTGCTCTCGCTCTGAATGACTCCTCGCAATTATCACAAATTTGGTCAAAATAAAAACATTAAGCATGACAATTGTTTTTGTAAATTTTCAAAGCCAGCTTAGACAAAAATTTTCATTATCGAAAATAGTGTGAAAAATTTAACAACGAAAAAATTACGAAAAGTAGGCGTTTTATTTCGTTTGACGCTTAGTGGTTCGGCGTTCGCTTACCTTAGGGTGAATAGGGTAACTACCCATATAGGGAGTAGTCGGGTAAGTTGTTTAAATATTGCTTAACGAAAATATGAGTCATAAAGCATACACAAAAAAATTACGAAAAGTAGGCGTTTTATTTCGCTTGACGCTTAGTGGTTCGGTGTTCGCTTACTAAAGGGTGAATAGGGTAACTACCCATGTAGGAAGTAGTCGAATAAGTAGTTTATGTATGGCTTATCGACACCCCTAGAACGACTGGGTAGTAATCACAAAGTTACATATACATACATATGTAGTATCTTTCTACTCTATGGGTCGCGGGTATAAAAGTCTTCGACTGTTGCCTCAGGAAATCTTTCATTTTAGCCAGGGATTAGTTAGATAACGGGCTCTTTTGCTAATTAGTTATTCAGTTATCTTTAAGCAACTCAGTACTGGGTTTTAATTGTGTGTAACAATAACAAAACATCAGCAATAACAAGAACTACAACAGGTGGCTCAAATAAAGCTACAAAACAATGTTTCTTTCTGCCCTAATTAATTTCGATTCCCCACACTCGTGTTGTCGTCCCGATGTCCTTTTTGGCAATACACTTAGGCCGCTGTACCGCTTCCGCTTGGAAAATGATTCATTTTGTTTTCAAGAAGGAGGAAAGTAGAGGCAATTCCAAAGTGCTGAAAGCAGGAGGGCCTGTTACCCAGAAAATGCGCCGTGTGTTTGCCCGAACTAAATTTCCTATAACTTTGTCCATATGTTAGTTCACTGGCGAACATCACCAGCGTGATGAGGAGAGGGGACAACATTTGTGCGCTTACATACACATATGTACATGTTGTATGTTCATATTTCAGTATGTCAGACCATGTGGGCTATGTGTTAGCTTTACAGACAAAATGGCTTAAGTAGTCACTTTTTGTGCTTATGGCTAGACTTTGGTTTAATTAATTACCAGATTAATGCGAATGTTCGGCAATGAGTGAGTATTTGCTCGTGAGTACGCACGTTCATATGTGTGTGTGATAAAATGTGCAGAATAGTGCACCATAAATATTGAGTCTTGTGCCGACCAGGGTAGCCAATTCGGCAGCAAATTCCAACCGCTTCTCTGGTCTTAAAGCCTGGGTGGGAAATATGTGGCCAAAAGTAACGGATTTTGACAAGTAACTCGGTCGAGATTCGATTTATGCAGACAGCTAACCCATGGTTTTGGCCTTAACCGAAATAGATCCGGAAAAGCGGTCGGAATTTTCCGTAAAATTGGCAATCCAGGTTCTGAGCCGTGTTTTATGCCCTAACGGCTTTTGGGTTAATTTTTCACCGATTGTACCTAAACCGTATATAATTATTGTACAGGAATGTCGACGCAGACTTAATATTTTAAATTTTTACTACCTTTAACTTGACTAACTAATCGTCGTCCCTATTTTTATACCCATCGACCATTGAAAATGGTCAAAAAAGGATATATTAACTTTGTGCAAATGTATATAACAGTCAAAAGGAGGCGTGGGAGACCCCATAAAGTGCATATATTCTTTCTCAGGGTCACTAACCGAGTCGATTGAGCCCTGTCTATCCGCCCACCGTCTCCGAAAATTAATATTTAAATTTTCCAAGTCGATTTGTAAACTGCGTATATGAGATACAACTTTCTGTTTTTGACATACTAAAATATCTATTATTCCTCCAAATTCCGATCGAACAATAAACACAGAGGTTATTTAAGAAAGTATCAGCATAAAACCAAGTGCTTGTGTTTCTTAACAAGGGAAAATAATTTGAAAGTATTCACATGTACATATGTATGAATATAACAAATTAAACTACACCGAAACATAGGTGAAAAGGTATCCCACTGTCTCGTGCCGCTCGACTGTTGCTCTCGTTCTTATTCTGTCAGCGCCCTGCGCCCAGACCATTCTCAGCAGAAGAGTCTTCTCTTTTTAAGCAGATTGCATGTTAAAAAAAAATACGAACGCTACAGTCAGGTGCTGACTGTATGAGGCCATGGATTATCAGAGTACGAAGTGTGTTCAAAAAGCATCGCGAATTTTAAAATTTCGCGGGTTACGTATAATCTAATTTCGAATTTTTAGGCCATGGATTTTAAAAAAATTCATGGACTATTGTGTTTGTCAGAACGGAAATGTGCGTAACAGGCAGAAGGAGGCATCTCCGACCCCATAAACTATATATATTCTGAATCAGTATCAGTAGCCGAGTCGATTGAGCCATGTCTGTCTGTCCGTCTGTCCGTCTGTCTGTCTGTATGAACACCTGGATCTCAGAAACTACGTATAAGAGGTAGAGTCATCAAATTTTGCGACAACATACGTATATATTGCAGTGTCTCAAAGTTTTTGTAAAATTTTGACACACCCCTTTCCGCCTCTGTAAATCAGTAATAACTATTTAACAACTACAATATTAACTCAACAACCAAAGTTGTATATCTTACATGACAAATACCTTGCCACGGGCGTTATGTGAAAATTTCATTTAAATCGGACTATAAATAAGTGAGATATGATACGAATTAAACTCACTTTGAACATATATACTTAAGTAGACCTAATTTACACAAGCATACCGAGGTTCGAATCTAGCGTCAGACACACAGCATTTTCAACTTTTTATTTGCATTGTATGGCAACATAATTGGTTCACAATGCAGCTTTGCCGATAGGCCGAGGAGTGAGGCAATAGCCGAGTGGTTAGAGTGGCGGACGGCAAATTAAAAAGACTGAGAGTTAGTGGCGGGTTCAACTCCAACTCCCGGTGAGGCGGGTGGGAATTTTCATTTATTATTTATTTATTTTTTGTTTTGTTTATTTTATTCTAATGAACTAAAAGAAAAGTTATAGTCAAGCGGGCTGTAAAATAGCAGCTACAAACAAATTAAATTTCAATAAAAAATTGTTTTTCCTCATTTTGTTTTCATACTATATTATGCAATAAAATTATAATAGTTACAAATAATATTAATTATTTATAAATAAAGATTACTATTTTTATTATATTTAGCACGCATCAAAAAGATGCGAGCCAAAAGTAAACAATGCGTTCTTCAATGCAGTTGTGAATGTGCGAGTGGGACGCCCATACATACATGTCTGCATATCCACATGTATGTATTGGCATCCCACTTCAACACACATTATTGCACGCATGTATGTACATACATATGTACAATACAATTCGATTTGGAGTTGCTGTTGTGTACCAACGAAAGAAAACTAAGTTATAATTACATATATTGCTTACCAAAAACTTAAAAAAACCGCCCCTTTTAAATGTTTTAAGCTTTTAAAATACTGTAATGAAAAATAATGAAAAACAAAAAATTTCATATGCCAGAGACGATCGTGGTAGCAATCGAACCCCGAAAAACGGTCAGTCAGGTCAACATTATTGGCCTTATTACAGTCCGAGACATAATCCACTCAGCCACTGAACAACTCCAGTTCGTGCCAAAAAATCAACAAGAAGCATTTTGGTACACGCTAGAAATGCATACTTATACCTATTGCCCTCTCGCTCAGTCTAATGGTTGCGACACTTCGCATCTGCTTTGTCTATGCGTTCTTCTTCTTCTGTTCGTTAATTCAAATTGCGCGTGTCCACGAACACTGTATAAAATTGATCTCCGCCAAATTTTTTTTTAATATTAATCCAAATAAAGCGCAATTTTCATTGCGAGTTTTTATATATATCCGAAAATAAATAAGCTAGACAGATAGAATCTATCTATGACTGCAGATTGCAGAAATTAATTAATTTGAGGAACATTTAAGTTGCGCAGAACATCTCAAGTCGACTCGTTGGTCACCAAAATTTAACTTTTTAAGAACAACTAAATCCATTACATGTGCTGTAACTTCCCCTTGGTGTTCCCTAGGTACTGATTATTTTTGATAATCGGTGGAAAATTCGAGCTGCGATTTTATTCTGTTATTTACAAACTTTTTTACGGTATACTATGATAATCCATGGCCTTATACAGTCAGCACCTGACTGTAGCGTTTGTATTTTTGTTTTGTTTTTTTTTTTGTACACTCTCCCCGAACATCTGCACCAAGTTTCAAGTGTATAGCATGTTTTGTTTGGGTGTGAGAGGCGTATAGGTTATAAGTGTTTTTCGTGCTCGCCGATTTTTGCATTTTCGGTCTTGGCTCACATGGGCTCTTCCATTGTGTGAAGGGTTATATTTGTAGGCTTTATTTTAGATATTAAGGTTTATTATAAAATTAAAAGGAGAGACGTTATATTTCTGCACACGCTGCTTTCTGGTTCGTTGCTGTCATTCTTAGCAAAAGAAAAAGAAGAATAGTAATGAAAACTTATCAATCGACATATCGTATAGATTGCCGATTAATCGATGAATACCAGTGTTTTGTAGCACTGCTTAATTAACATTTGTTTACAGTCGGCCTCTCCTGACAAATCTCAGCGTCCTCGCGAGAGTCCGGATTAAATTCATCCTCCTGATCGTCATCTTCATCGGGGTCATCTGGCGGTAGTTCACACCAACGCTTCATTTTGTCGGACGAGTTCACCGACGTATAGTGTCTTTGTTTTCGTTGAGAATGAGGCATATCTTCTACTAGATATCTGTCATTTGGCAAGACCTTCTTGACTATAAAAGGTCCTTTGTAGCGAGGCTCCAACTTTCGCGAAGTTCCATTGCTTGACGGCTCATTCTCTACCAAAACAAGATCGTCAAGGCTGTAGATGGTTGGCTTAGAATGTCTGGCATCATAACGTTTCTTGGCGGTAGCTCTATGGTCGTTGATCCTTGCCGCTGCGTCAACTCTAAGCTCTTCCAAATCTGTACTAGTTAGCATCTTTTGATCGTGACCCTGTATCACATTTGTCAAGGTATTTTTAAGGATATCTCGGGGCTCGTAGCCATACAAGAGCTGAAAAGGAGAACATTTAGTGGTACTGTTTACCATAGTATTAATGCTCCACTGGATTGAGCACATATTTTCATCCCAACGCTTTTCTTTCTCGTTTGTAGGCTATAACATCGACAAAATGATTCGGTTTGTTCGCTCCGCATGTCCATTTGCTCTTGGTGTTCTAACTGCATTGAGTACGTGCTTCACATTGTTCGTCTTACAGAACTTTTCAAAATCCTTCGAAGTGAAGGCTGTACCACGATCAGTAATAATTCGATCTGGCATGCCCAAGTAACTGGTCACATCTTGTAGGATATCCAGGACATGTTTGGTTGCTGTACTTTTTACCGCTCGTACTATGTTGAATTTAGTGAATGCATCGACAATCACAAGAATATGTTCGTTTCGTTTGACACTTTTCGGAAAAGGTCCAAGATGGTCCATGTGTATGGTAGAGAAAGGGACCGGATTGATGTCATCGTAATGGTACTGACCCTCCTGTCGTCCACCTGGTGTTTTATAAAGTGCACAGCCAACGCAGGATTTTATGTAACTTTTAACGAAGTTGCGCATTCGAGGAAACCAGAAAAGATTTAAAATTCGTGCAATTGTTTTATCGATGCTCATATGCCCAGCCTTATCGTGACATTCATAAAGAATATGGAATCGCAACTGCTTTGGTACAATCCACAACATTTTGCTGTCATGTTTGCGGAACAGGCGATCGTGCTCGATCACATAATCGTGGTCCTGTGACTTCTTTTCCAATTTCATATCGGTGACAATTTTCTGGATTTTCTTATCTTGCAGTTGAATAGAAAATAACCAATCCGCTTCGTCTATTATGGCCTTGGACACCTTAAGGCATGCGGTATCCACTTCCCGTGCATCTTCGGATGGAGCTCGGCTTAGGGCGTCAACATGGTTCATCTGTGTTCCAGGTCGATGAACAATATCAAGGTCAAACTCTTGAATTCTCAACCACCATCGTGCGATTCGTGGAATAAGCTCTCGTTTCTCCATCGATGTTTTCAACGCATTACAATCGGTGATGATCTTTATCTTTTTACCATAAATGTAATATTTAAACCGCTCCAGCGATTCAACGAAGACTCCGGCTAAACCAACAGCACCGGCATCCGTATGTAGTTCGTGTTCAGCCTCTAAACAGTAACTGGTGATAACTGGATTGGATGTCAGGTATCTCTTCAAGTCCTCAAATGCATTCTGCTGTGGCGTTTCCCACTGGAATTTATTATCTTTACGCAATAGGATTCGCAATGGCTCTGATATGATGGCGTATCTGGCAACGAATTTGCGGAAATAGCCGCTAAGACCCAAAAACTTTCTGACTTCGGTGGCATTGGTCGGCTTCGGGAACATTCGTATGGCGGTTGTTTTGATTTCTCCCGGACTAATGCCGTCTGGGTGTATCTGGTGACCTAGGAATGTAATTGACTGCTTGTACAACTCGCATTTATTCAGGTTCAAAGTTAATCCGCATTCTTGCAATACTTCAAGGATTCGCTCTAGTTTCTCATACATCTCTTCGAACGTTTGGCTACCGATAAGGATATCGTCCATATAATGTATCATATCACCCTTGTGCACTCGTTTTTGCAATTCTGCCATGAGGCGATTGAAAACGGCAGGAGCGTTCTTCAATCCAAACGGGAGTCGCTTAAACTCATACAATCCATCGGTGGTGATAAATGCTGTAAACTTTCTGCTTTCAGGTGCTATCTCAATCTGATAGTAACCACTGTTAAGATCCAGGGATGAAAAGAATCCTCAATATTTGGCACTGGAAAATTTTCCTTCTTGATCAGCTTATTTAGGCGGCGGTAATCGACACACATTCGATCGCTACCATTTGGCTTTTTGATAAGTACCACTGGGCTGGCATACTCTGATGTGGATGTAGTTATGACATCCTGCTCCAACAGATCGTTAACCATTCTGCATATTATTTCCTTTTTTGGTTCAGGTACTCGGTACGGTGCTTGGGATACTGCCTGACCGCTTTCGACGATGATATTTGCTTGAACAATGCTCGTTTTTCCTATGCCTTGCAATCCAGTAGAGAAAACATCGGAGAATCTCTCTAACAAGTTGCGCATTTCATGTCGTTGCTTATCAATTTTTAAATTTACAAGAAGTTTTTCAATTTTACTGTTGCTTACAGGATCTATCGGCTGATGAATCGTCCGTTTAACATCGGTTTCTTCTGGGTCATAGTTGAGCATAAGTTGAGCGCTAATAATGGCATCCTGTCCCAACAGAAAGTCCTCTTGCAATAGATGGTCTCCTGCAATGTATACTTCAGCAGTTATGATTTTCCCGTCGATGTCCAAATCTACAATTATCGCTTCGGTGAGAATGCACGAACCCCCGCAAATGCCTTTAATTTTCATAGAACACTTGCGACGTTCGACGTTGATTTTCCTGGCGACTGACTGGCGCACGATACTAGCCTGGCTACCAGTATCAATGAAGGCGCTATAATTGTGTGATCCCACGCAGACTCTCCTGGTAAATAGCTTGTCTTGATTTGTGGCTCCTAATCGGTTCAGATTTGCTGCTTGGCAGGCTGCTGTCGGTTCGTGAAACTTGTTGCATTTGGTACAACGCGTCCTTTTCCTTTCTTTTGGGCACGAATTGGCAAAGTGACCCAACTCTCCGCAGTTGTAGCACTTCATTGCGTCCTTTGATTTTTGTGGCTTGATATCTTTGTCCTGCGTTTGCTCGAAGTTGCCGCCTTTCATTAGAACCTCTTTCTTAAGTGCATTCGATCGACCTCTGTTTATGAAATAAGATTCGGCTGCATCCCGAAGTTGCTTCATTGTAGCGAAGTGAATAGCCGCAATGCTGTTTTGCAGTTCACGGTGCTGAAGACCTGCTCGTACGTATCGGATAACTGCTGCTTCGCTGAGCCTATATCGCACGCCAAGGGCAGACATTCGGAAACAGTATTCCTTAACTGTCTCTTTCGATCTTTTGGTGGCACTTGCCATACTGAAGTGTACCTCAGCTTCATCAGGGTTTGCTCCAAATTCGTCTCGAAGAGCATTCGCAAAGTTGTTCCACGTGGTGTGAAGAATAGGCGAGGAATCTAACCACATCTTGGCTGGACCCTTTAGCCGTGAGTAAATAGCGAGCATTAATAACTTTTCATCCCACAGGTAAGCATCAACCACCTTGTTGACGCGATCGACGAACTGATCTACTGAGATAGCGTTATCATCGCTGGGATCGAACTCAGGCAAAGTGTTTGCGATTTCCTTGACCGATGCTTGCCTCATGTTGTTGGCAGCCAGTCCAACACAGCTCCGCTCGTTGCTTGTGACTTCCGTTTCCACCACAGTGTTATTTTGCTGATTTAGTGGTTGATTATCTTGACCCGTAACTGCTGTGTTTTGCGTCTGCATGCTCACCAACTGCGCCATCATGTTTTTCAATTCTCTCATTTCGCCCTGCAATTGTGAAATTGCCGCTGCCTGTGACGTCATCGCTTCTTCTTGTTGGCTGGAGAGCCCAACCGTTGGCATCTCTATCTCTTCCGATTGTTCATGCTCCATGAGCCGCTGCACTAGCTCAGCTCGGGAACTTGAGCTTGGCAAATTTCTTGCTCGTAGAAGGACCCTTAACTCGTCCACCTTGAGCTCCACGATCATTGGCATTTTTATGTTTGAAACTTAAATTTTCTTCGCTGATTTTTGAACGTTCGCACGCGCAACTCCTATTCAATGAGTGCGAGCGAGACAACTCTATGTACTGTAAGTATTTCACAATGTGCGCTTCTGCTTGCGAATTTCACCACAACTTGAAATACAAATACGCCGATTTGAGACTGCGCTCCAACAAAATCCCTTAGATTTCAGATCTGGCTACTGAGAATCCGTCCGCCACGTAGAAAAGGAGCTTTTCCGTTATTTGCAATTTGTTGTCACCTAGACCTTTTTGAGAACATATCCCATTGCAAATTTCTCACGTCGAGGATTCTTGCTGCTACCCGAACACTTTTTCTTCTCTCTTAATATTCAAACCTTAAGTGATCCCACTTCTGAACTGTGAAGGGTTATATTTGTAGGCTTTATTTTAGATATTTATTATAAAATTAAAAAGAGAGACGTTATATTTCTGCACACGCTGCTTTCTGGTTCGTTGCTGTCATTCTTAGCAAAAGAAAAAGAAGAATAGTAATGAAAACTTATCAATCGACATATCGTATAGATTGCCGATTAATCGATGAATACCAGTGTTTTGTAGCACTGCTTAATTAACATTTGTTTACAATTGGGACAATTGGGCTTTGGTTTCGATATCATAACCATATACCCATGATTCGTCACCAGTTATGACCCTTTTGAGTAAATCTGGGTCATTCAACAGCTCTTGAGCGATGCTCATGCAACGGTTCTTTTCGTGAAAATTTAGAAATTTTGGAACAAACTTCGCTGACACACGTCTCATGCCCAAAATTATAGACAAAATTGCATGGCACGAGCCAAGCGATATACCGACATCCTCAGCAACTTCTCTGATAGTGATTCGACGATTTTCCAAAACAATTTTCTTCACTGCTTGAACGTTTTATCAGTTGTTGACGTGCTTGGGCGTCCAGAGCGAGGGTCGTCATTGGCATCTTCTCGGCCATCTTGGAAGAGTTTGCACCACTTGTAAACATTTTTTTACTCAGAACTGTTTCACCGTATGCCACTGTCAATTTCAAGTGTTTCCGAGCACTTTATTTTATTTGTTATACCCTTCGGAGATACATTTTAGACCTACGAGTCAACTTGAGATGTTCTGCGCAACTTAAATATTCCCCAAATTAATTAATTTATGCAATCTGCAGACATAGATAACTTATTTATATTTGGATATTTATAAAAATGAAAATTCCGCAATGAAAATTGCGCTTTTTTTGGATTAATATTAAAAATTTGGCGGAGATTAATTTTATACAGTTTACGACGCCACGCGCAATTTGAATTAACGAACAGAAGAAGAAGAACGCATAGACAAAGCAGAAGCGAAGTGTCACAACCATTAGACTGAGCGAGAGGGCAATAGGTATATGTATGCATTTCTAGCGTGTACCAAAATTTATTTCATGTGCTTGTTGTTGATTTTTTGGCACGGGCTGGAGTTGTTCAGTGGCTGAGTGGATTATGTCTCGGACTGTAAGGACATTTTTTGTTTTTCATGCGTGCAATAATGTGTGTTGAAGTGGGATGCCAATACATACATGTGGATATGCAGACATGTATGTATGGGTGTCCCACTCGCACATTCACAACTTTTAAAGGGCTTGTAGTGAAACGGGGGAACTATCGTCTGCTTATGATGGTGCCGGGCTGCCAGATCGGGCTCATATCGATGAGGCTGCGTCGCTGTTATGTTCTAACATTCTAATTGCAAAATATTGAGAGCAAAACAAAATAACAATATCCAATAAGAATCATATTGAACTTGCAAAGTCATAACAGGCAAAATACGGAAAGAGTGACGGCATTGAAGAACGCATTGTTTACTTTTGGCTCGCATCTTTTTGATGCGTTTGATAAAAATAGTAAACATTATTTATAAATAATTAATATTATTTGTAACTATTATAATTTTATTTTATATAAAACAAAATGAGGAAAAACTATATTTTATTGAAATTTAATTAAATAATTTAATTTGTTTGTAGCTGCTATTTCACAGCCCGCTTGACTATAACTTTTCTTTTAGTTTATTAGAATAAAATAATCAAAACAAAATAAAAAATAAATAATTAATAAATGAAAATTCCCACCCGCCTGCCTCACCGTGAGTTGAACGGAACACACCACAAACAAACTCACAGTTTTTTTAATTTGCCGTCCGCCACTCTAACCACTCGGCCGTCGCCTCACTTCTGGGCCTCTCGGCAAAGCTGCATTGTGAACCAATTCTGTTACCATACAATGCAAATAAAAAGTTTAAAATGCTGTGTGTCTGACGCTAGATTCGAACCTCGGTATGCTTGTGTAAATTAGGTCTGCTTAAGTATATATGTTCAAAGTGAGTTTAATTCGTATCATATCTCACTTATTTATAGTCCGATTCAAATGAAATTTTCACATAACGCCCGTGGCAAGGTATTTGTCATGTAAGATATACAACTTTGGTTGTTGAGTTAATATTGTAGTTGTTAAATAGTTATTACTGATTTACAGAGGCGGGAAGGGGCGTGTCCAAATTTTACAAAAACTTTGAGACACTGCAATATATATGTATGTTGTCGCAAAATTTGATGACTCTAGCTCTTATAGTTTCTGAGATCTAGGTGTTCATACAGACAGACAGACGGTCAGACGGACAGACGGACAGACAGACATGGCTCAATCGACTCGGCTACTGATACTGAGTCAGAATATATATAGTTTATGGGGTCGGAGATGCCTCCTTCTGCCTGTTACGCACATTTCCGTTCCGACAAACACAATAGTCCATGAATTTTTTTAAAATCCATGGCCTAAAAAACTGTGAGTTTGTTTGTGGTGTGTTCTGTTCAACTCCCGGTGAGGCGGGTGGGAATTTTCATTTATTAATTATTTATTTTTTATTTTGTTTTGATTATTTTATTCTAATAAACTAAAAGAAAAGTTATAGTCAAGCGGGCTGTAAAATAGCAGCTACAAACAAATTAAATTATTTAATTAAATTTCAATAAATATAGTTTTTCCTCATTTTGTTTTATATAAAATAAAATTATAATAGTTACAAATAATATTAATTATTTATAAATAAAGTTTACTATTTTTATTATATTTAGCACGCATCAAAAAGATGCGAGCCAAAAGTAAACAATGCGTTCTTCAATGGCGTCACTCTTTCCGTATTTTGCCTGTTATGACTTTGCAAGTTCAATATGATTCTTATTGGATATTGTTATTTTGTTTTGCTCTCAATATTTTGCAATTAGAATGTTAGAACATAACAGCGACGCAGCCTCATCGATATGAGCCCGATCTGGCAGCCCGGCACCATCATAAGCTACGATAGTTCCACCGTTTCACTACAAGCCCTTTAAAAGTTGTGAATGTGCGAGTGGGACACCCATACATACATGTCTGCATATCCACATGTATGTATTGGCATCCCACTTCAACACACATTATTGCACGCATGTATGTACATACTTATGTACAATACAATTAGATTTGCAGAAAGAAAACTAAGTTCTAATTGCATATATTGCGTACCAAAAACTTAAAAAAACCGGCTACCGCCACCGCCCCTTTTCAATGTTTTGAGCTTTTAAAATATTGTAATGAAAAATAATGAAAAACAAAAAATTTCACATGCCGATCGTGGTAGCAATCAAAACACGGCCAACATTATTGTCCTTACAGTCCGAGACATAATCCACTCAGCCACTGAACAACTCCAGCCCGTGCCAAAAAATCAACAACAAGCACATGAAATAAATTTTGGTACACGCTAGAAATGCATACATATACCTATTGCCCTCTCGCTCAGTCTAATGGTTGTGACACTTCGCTTCTGCTTTGTCTATGCGTTCTTCTTCTTCTGTTCGTTAATTCAAATTGCGCGTGGCGTCGTAAACTGTATAAAATTAATCTCCGCCAAATTTTTAATATTAATCCAAAAAAAGCGCAATTTTCATTGCGGAATTTTCATTTTTATAAATATCCAAATATAAATAAGTTATCTATGTCTGCAGATTGCAGAAATTAATTAATTTGGGGAATATTTAAGTTGCGCAGAACATCTCAAGTCGACTCGTAGGTCACCAAAATTTAACTTTTTAAGAACAACTAAATCCATTACATTTGCAGTATCTATCCTTTGGTGTTCCCTAGGTACTGATTATTTTTGATAATCGGTGGAAAATTCGAGCTGCGATTCTATTCTGTTATTTACAAACTTTTTTACGGTATACTATGATAATCCATGGCCTTATACAGTCAGCACCTGACTGTATCGTTTGTATTTTTTTTTAAGTTTTTGGCACGCAATATATATAAAACCAGTAAGAAAAGCAACAGTCGCGCGGCACGTGACAGTGGGATACCCTTCGACCCATGATCTATTGTAGTTAATTTGTTAAATCCATACACATACTCATTGGCACATGATTGAAAATTATTCCCGACAGATGGCGCTCGCGCTTCGCGCTCGCCCGCCTCCCTTGTTAGCTGACACAAGCCCTTAGTTTTATGCTCATACTTTCTTAAATAACTTCTGTGTTTACTGTCCGATTGGATTGTAATTTAGAGAATACAAAGATATTTCACTCAGCTTAGTATATGTTGAAGTCAGAAAGTTGTATTTTTTATACAGCGCATATAAATTGAGTTCAAAAATTAAATTATTGATTTGCGGGGGCGGTGGGCGTGGCACCCAACATTTGAAATAAACTTGATCTGCGCCGAGTATATAGGAACCTTCATTCCGAATTTGGTGTCTCTAGCGTTTATAGTAGCTGAGATCTGTGTGTTCATCTGGTCAGACGGACATCCGGACATCAGGACATCCGGACAGACAGACGGACATGGCTCAATCGACTCGGCTAGTGATCCTGAGCTAGAATATATATACTTTATGGGGTCTGCCACGCCTCCTTCTGCCTGTTACATACATTTACACAAAGTTAGTATACCCTTTTTTGACCATTTTCAATGGTCGAAGGGTATAATTAGAACTTAGTTTTCTTTCGTTTATAAACAACAGCACATGCGTGCAATAATGTGTGTTGAAGTGGGACGCCAATACATATGTACATGTGGATATGCAGACATATGTATATGTACAGGCTTCCCACTAGCACATTCATAATTTTACAAGGGCTTATGATCGCTGTTATGTTCTAGCATTCTAATTGCAAAATATTGAGAGCAAAACAAAATTACAACATTCAATAAGAATCATATTGAACTTGTAAAGTCATAAGTCATCCCAACAAAGTACGGAAAGAGTGACGGCATTGAAATCGCATTGTTTACTTTTGGCTTGCGTCTTTTTGATGCGTGCTAAATAAAATAATAATAGTAAACTTTATTTATTTAATATTATTTATAACTGTTATAATTTTATTGTCTTTCCTAATTGCATAATAAATATGAAAACAAAATAATGAAAATCTATTTTTTATTGAAATTTAATTAAATTATTTAATTTGTATGTAGCGGCTATAGCACAGCCCGCTTGACTGTAATTTTAGTTTAGTTTATTTTATTGGAATAAAAGAAATAAACAAAAAATATATATATAAAAATTTGCACTCGTCTCAACTGAGAATTTTTAATTTGCCGTCCGCCAATCTAACCACTCGGTAATTGCCTCAATCCTTGTCCGTTGGGCAAAGCTGCATTGTGAACCAATTCTGTTACCATACAATGCAAATAAAAAGTTTAATAAAATGCTGTGTGCTTGACGCTAGATTTTAACTTCGGTATGCTTGCGTATATAAGGTCTGCTTATATATATATATATATATATGTATATACATATACATATGTTCAAAGTGAGTATAATTCGTATCACATCTCACTTATAGATAGTCCGATTTAAATGAAATTTTCACAAAACGCCCGTGGCAAGGTATTTGTCATGTAAGATATACAACTTTGGTTGTTGAGTCAATATTGTAGTTATACCCTTCGACCATTTAAAATGGTCAAAAAATGGTATACTAATTTTGTGCAAATGTATGTAACAGGCAGAAGGAGGCGTCGGAGACCCCATAAAGTATATATATTCGGTAATTATTAAATATGTGCCCTCAGCAGCGATTTTTTTTACAGGTAGGGCTATATTTATGATGAATTTAGGTGAATGACAGAAGTCTCGGACTCTCTTAGTTTTTTTTTAATTGAATTTAGAAAATAATTAAATTTTGCATGTATTTTGTTGTTGCGTTTTTGTGTACGGCGCCAGTCTGCCTGCAACATTTTTTGACGGTACAGTGTCCAACAAACCGATTCATTTGAAATGAAAACTGAGCAAGCAAGAAAAAAAAATTTTAAAAAAATCGCTGCTGAGGGCACATATTTAATAATTACCATATATTCTTGCTCAGGATCACAAGCCGAGTCGATTGAGCCATGTCTGCCTGTCTGTCCGTCTGTCTGTGTGAACGCACAGATCTCAGCTATTATAATATAAAAGCTAGAGTGACCAAATTTGGCAGGGAGACTCCTGTGTACTATAAGCTGATCAAGTTTATTTCAAATGTTATGTGCCACGCCCACCGCCCCCGCAAATCAGTAATTTAATTTTTGAACTTAATTTGTAAGCGCTGTATAAAAAATACAACTTTCTGACTTTAACATATACTAAGCTCATTAAAATATCTACGTATTCTCGAAATTGCAATCCGATCGGACAATCAACACAGAAGTTATTTAAGAAAGTATGTGCATAAAACCAAGTGCTTGTGTCATTTAACAAGGGAGGCGGGCGAGCGCAAAACGCGAGCGCCATCTGTCGGCAATAATTTAAAAGCATGCGCATTTGTATATGTGTTTGAATTTAACAAATAAAACTACACCGGAACATAGGTCGAAGGGTATTCCACTGTCGCGTGCAGCGCGACTGTGGTTTTGAAAATCATTCAATCAAAGTTTTTATACCCGCTACCCATAGGGAAGAAAAGTATAATATTATAAGTGTTGCGGAGTTCAGTTCACGCGTATGCAATAATATTTAACACAATTCCTCGCTTTAGTTCATAAATAGTACATTTATTGATGAAAATACAAAACAATGAGAAATTAAATGAAAAAATTATTTTTTGGACGTGTTCTACTCGCGTTGTTTACTCTTGTTCTTCTCGAGTCCGTTTTATTCAAAAGTGCCAAATTAAGTTGGCTTCGATAAATCTAATACAGGGCTACACTGCGATAAATCTAATACAGGGCTGCATTGCGATAATTATAATACAGGACTAGATTGCGATAATATAGCTGCCCTTAGGCTAGAATATTGGTGGTGGCAAATTACAATTTTACGATTGACTTGGCAACATTCCGCCCACCGTAAAGTCTCCTGGAGTTTTACCCAATACGTCTAAGATGGCCAGTTTTAAAACAGGACGTCTTAAAATACCATTGGATGTCTGTACTTCTGCTATTCTTATCTGTCCGTCCTTAGCCTTTATAACGTTGACAATTACTCCTTTCTTCCATTGTGATCTACGCTGATTGTCATCACATATTATAACAACATCTCCAATACATATGGGTTTGACAGGAGCGAACCATTCCAGCGCTTCCAAAATACATTTTTTAACTTTTGAGCAATTCGATACTGTTTGTTGAAACAAAACTTTTCATCATATTGTGTGGTTGTCCGATTTGGTTTTATTGAGTTCTCAGAGGTGAAATTGGTGGTTGTCTATTTATGAATGGAGTACTGCGAAGAGCAGGTGAAGGTTTTGCAGTCTGGTTTTTAAACTGTGTAGTCTGTCCCATGTTTGTAGCATGTCTTGCCCTGAAGTTCTGGTTTTCTAACTTGAGGCAAAGGTGTAATGCTGAGCGTAAGTCTACTGGTTCTTTGATTCACAGTAGGAGAGGCAAGTCGCTTTGTAACCCTCGTACAAAGGTGTCTAGAGCCTTATCTCTGTACATCTTCATAATTAACAATTCTGCTTCTCTTCCTAACCCCATTATTATTATTATTTGGAGAGGGAGTCTCCCAGCAGAGAAGGGGCGAGGCACTGCGACCAGAATGATCTTTTGTACCTAGAATGCTCTCCCTAACATGACAAAAGCTGTTCCGCTTCCCTGATGAAGCATAACAGGTCTTTTGTCGAGGAACGGACAATGTGCTCGGGAACTGCGGTTTCAACGTGCAAATGTTTCCTCCTAATCCAAACCAAGGCTGGACAATCACACAGGGTGTGTTTAGTGGTTTCGTCGTCCTCTTTACAGAGCCTGCATTCTGCATCAGAGGACAGACGCATTTTTGTGAGGTGGTAGTTCACCAAATGGTGGCCACTAAGGTAACCAACAAGGAGATAGAGATCTCTCCTAGAGAGTAAGTTTGTTCTTCGCTTAACCGAGGGATTCGTAAGCTCTCTAGCCTGCCTCATCCCTAGTTGGAAGAACCAGTAGCGTTCGGTCAACCTAACCGCCCATGCTTTCACAAGGGATGAAATAGTTGACCACCCCACGCCACAGAAGGGTTCGGAGCCATGCAGAGGGGCTGATGACCCCGGCCTCGCTAGTTCATCCGCTAGCTCGTTGCCCTGGAAACCAGAGTGACCAGGTACCCATAGAAGGGTAACTTTGTTTCTATTGGAAAGCCTCTGAAGGCAGTTCCAACAGTCAGCCACCATACGTGAACCTACTCTTTTTGAGGAGAGGGCTAGTATGGCAGCTTGGCTATCTGAGAAGATGTAGATATTCGCTCCTCTGATCCCCTTCTCAAGAATAAGATGACAGCAGAACTCGATGGCATGAACCTCGGATTGAAAAACTGTGGGCCACTTGCCCATAGCAATCGAGGTTTTGGAGTTGGGACCATGTATTCCAGCTCCAACCCCCTGATCAGTCTTTGACCCGTCAGTATACCAGTGTATACCATGAGGGTCACTGATGAGGTTGCCAGCATCCCAGTTCCTTCGGTCCGGGATGAGGGTTCTGAATTTTGCACCAAAGAAGAGTTCCTTGGTCATAGAATCTGATCTAGAGCAAATGTCTAAGCCAGGAATGTCTTTGATAAGTCTAGCGTGGCCCGATTCGGTAGCTAGAAGCCCAGATTGAAGCTTGATTCTGAGAAGACTACTAGCGGCGACTTCTTGTATTTGAATATGCAGAGGAGTCAAATTCAATATTGATTCCATTGCTGCTGTGGGACAGGTGCGAAGTGCACCCGTCAAAGAAAGGCAAAGCCGCCTATGCAGTTTAGTGCATTTGTTGATGGCAGTGACCTGCATAACCTTAGGCCACCATACAATGGCAGCGTAGGTAACGATGGGTCTTACCATCATCTCAAATACCCACCGAATGGTGCAGGATTTGAGACCCCAGATCCTACCAAAGAATGTTCTGCAGGCCCAAATGGCATGAGTTGCCTTTGATAGTTGTTTAAATGGGAGTTCCAGTTCAGTCTTTTATCGAGAGTTACCCCTAGATATTTAACCTCGCTGGAAAATCCCACGGGAGAGCCGCCAATGTGCAATTGTCCTATGTCAACGGAATGGCGCTTAGTGAAGGGAACGATAATTGCCTTTTGTGGATTGATGCTCAGACCAACATCTTCGCACCATCTACGAACCGTGTTCAGAGCAGATTGCATCAGCTCTGTCACGGTGTTGGCAAAGTTCCCATTTACTATGTGCGCCAGGTCGTCAGCGTAGCCGATTGCTTCCACGCCCTGTTCCGCAAGAATACTCAGTAGTTCATCAACTACTAGGGACCAGAGTAAGGGGGATAAGACCCCTCCCTGGGGACATCCCTTAACCGCACTAATGAAAGCAGTCGTAGAGTCCAAGGTAGAGGAAATAGTCCGGTGTTTGAGCATAGCATCAATCCATCGGATTAGGGGGCGGGCGATGTTTCTGCGCTCCAGCGCAGCAGAAATAGACCCGTAGCCGGTATTATCGAAAGCACCCTCTATATCAAGAAAGGAGCACAGAGCAATGTTCTTGGATACGAGGGCTCTTTCGATATTACCAACCAGCTTGTGAAGAGCAACCTCAGTCGATCTTCCGGCTATATACGCAAATTGCGTGGGGTGCAGAGGATGAGTTTTCTGCAGAGAGCACCGCATGTGCAGGTCTACGAGCCTTTCTGCCGTCTTTAGCAGAAAGGAAGTAAGACTGATCAGCCGATATGACTTAGGCTGATCAGGGGGACGATTCCCCTGTTTGGGAATGAATACCACATTAACTCTCCTCCAAGAGATGGGTATGTAACCCCAAGTGAGACTAGCCCTAAGAAGGCCGACCAGCGGATCAAGAATGTGATCCAGGCTGTTTTGTAAGAGGGCTGGAATGATTTGATCGCCCCCTGGGGCTTTGAAGGGAGCGAAGGAATCTACAGCCCATTTGAATTTTTCAGGGTCGAAGATGGTTCGTGATAGATTGGACCCACGAGAGTCCGGTGACAAGGTGGCGTCATCGTGACTGGATAGATCTGGGTTCGCCACAGAACCTGGGAAGTGGACTTGTAGTAGAAGGTCAAGTGCTTTCCTGCGATCTTGAGTGAAAGAGCCATCTGCTCTTTTAAGAAGCCCTATCCCATTAGACGACCCTTTAGCCAATACTTTGTGGAGTCTCGCTGCCTCTGGCAGCGATTCGATGCTACCACAGTAGCTGTGCCACGTATCGCGTTTGGCACGTCTAATGTTCTTGTTATAATTAGTGATAGCGTCCCTATAGACGTCCCAACTGACACGGTTAGATCTGGCCTTGTTGAATAGGCTTCTCACCTTTCTTCTTTGTGCAGCCAGTTCCTCGTTCCACCATAGAACTTTACGGTTGACCTTTAAGGTCTTCCGAACAGAGCTGTCCTCGAAGGATGTGATAAGCACATCTTGGAGCAGGTTGGCAGCAAGTTCTATCTCACTGATAGAATTAGGGTTGCTGATCAACGAGTCTGCTTTAAAAGCCACAGAAGCTTTGAGGAGTCCCCAATTTGTCTTTTTGGGACAGAAGGAGTTCTGGCGGATCTCGACTTGGCCAGTGAGGTCGAACCTGATGTGCTGATGGTCCGACAAAGTGGCTTCGTCTGTGGCCGGCCAGTTGGCAAGCGAACTTGCAATAGAGTTGCTGACTAGGGTAAGGTCCAGAACCTCTTCCCTGATGGCGGCCCCGGTCGCCGGAGGTACCCTTGTGGGTGGGTTCCGCACTGCGCTGGTGATGGGCCTTGACGGGAAAAGGGGGCGCCTGTTGCCAACCACCGGCCTCGCGCGGCCTGTAGTGGGCTTGGGGGCAATCACCACAATGACTGGGGGTTTGGGGATTTCGGCTATCGGTGCCACTGCGGCTGCGGCACTGGTAGACGCCAGCGGAGCGGCAGCCAATGCTGTCACGCCGGAGGGGACCCCCGTTGCCGCTGCCGGAGGAGCGCTGATAGGAGGGGGAATGGTTGGAGATGGGGAAGGGGACAGGGCAGGAGTGGGAGAGACCCTGACGGCGGAGTTTTTAAGGATAAGTTTTATCCGGTTGAAACGGTATTTAACGTTACCCTTAAGATCCGTCAGGGCTTTATACGACTGCTCGTCGACCATCATCGCGAGGTGCGTCGTTTTGCCGTTAAGGCTGTGTTGAACCACCCGCCACAGCTTCGTTGAGAAGCGTTCATAATTTTGGTTATCCAACTGTTCCAAAATTGAGGCGGGTGGGAGTTCAGCGCTGTTGGGGAAGTAACCTCTAATGAGGTGAGCTCTTGGGAACTCAGATTCCTCCAACAGTTTGACATCAAGGCAGCTGATGGACCACACAAGGAGCAGCCATTCATTTCGAGGTATGCAGGCCTCGAAACCTGGACCGGCAACCGATGTCGAGGGCAGCGACATTGCCTTCAGGATGCTGTCTTGCACCGTAGCCAACTGCTCCGGTGAAAGGGGTTTAGTGGGATCAGCCGAAGTGAAGCCCAGTTTCACTCTGCTTGCCACTTGGCTGAAGAGTGGCTTTGTGGACTCCACATGAATCTTTTTGGGCTTCTTTGAAGACCCTTGGGGTTCGGGGAAGGTATCGTCAGCACGCGTCCGCTTAGCCTTGGTTTCCGCGGGGGCGCAGTGGCGATAGCAAGAGCCTCTGCTCTGCTCGAACTCTTTGCGAGTGCAGCTTTGAATAGCTTCTTCTCGCGGGTCTTCATTTTAATGAAAGCGTTCCCCGAGTCCAGTCGCAGCGTCTGGATTTGGGAGCCTGCTTCCGTGAGGCCTGACCTCTGAGAGGCCACGGAAGCGTCGTCAGCAAAGCTGATCAGGTCACCGTCAGCTTCAGCGTCAGAGGACATCACCTCGACGTTTTGCTGCATGCCTGAGCAGTTGTTGGACGAGAAAGCAGCACTAGCGAACTCAGTGTCCAAGGGAGTTCCTGGCCTATCCGAGTCCCCAGAAATACTAGAGTCGAAACCCGTAGTATTGGGGGTGGAAGCCAGCAGCCCAATAGCTGCAGTGCTGGTGTTGGGGTCGGCCGTGAAAGCTTCGCCCTGGGTTGATGCTTTTAAAGTCGCATCAGACTTTTCTATTTTAAAATTGGGGTGATTTATAGATTCACGATCTTCGCCCGACTACAATTAGTCAGCACCCCTAGCAGAGACATGACCGTACTAGGGGCCTGCTTCCAGCCGCCCTTACGTGGAGAGTATAGCCGATCTTCCGTCAGTAGGAGTAAGGACGGCACGTACCTCAGCCAAAACTGTGGTTACATTTATTCCCCTTACTGTCTCTGACGGCTGACGGCCTTCCTAACCCCATACAACCGATCTTGTTTAGGATTAGTGATAGGTGTTTATAAACCGTTTGATGGAATTCTTCCACTGATTGTTTATCACCCTGTATAAGCATCGTCATTTGATATTCGAATGTGTTAATGTCGCGTTTGTCCACGTAATGAAGAGTCAGACACTTTGATATCGCTAACCAGTTCAATGGGGTATTGTAGGATTCTAGTGCCATGTCAGCGTGTCCTACAATCTTATTACGTATGGTATGTAAGATACCATAGTATTTTGGGGTACCCTGGTAAGCACTGTACGCTTCTAAGATACGATCTACTCTCTTCTTCCATGAGCTGAACTCTGAAGGGTCACCTGAAAAGTCTCGGATAGTTTTTACTATTTCCGGTACTCTGTCTAAGTCTCCTAAGTTCCCTGCATGCTCTGGGGCAATTACCTGGTCTGTTACGTTCGCAAATTCTTCTGAAGAATTGTGAAGTCTCAATAAACCTGGCTATTGTTGTGGTAGGATTTCACTCACTGTCTCTGTCTATGTTTTCGACCATATTTCTATTAAGTTCTTGTTCCTCCTGTCTTCAAATTCTTTGTCTACAAGCTTCTGCACTTAGTATTGAGGGCCTGATCAGATTGTTCACGTTAGCCATAAAACGCTAAGTGAATCTGGATTAAGAATGGGTCGAGTTTTAGATAAGTCAAGGAAGCAAATTATGGCGCTTATTATGTTTAAATGGAGTTAGTTCTTACTATTGTGTTTTTATTTATTTATTTATTTATTTATTTATTTAAAGTCAACTAAGAGCAGTCGACTGTAGGTAAGACAAATATAAAAAATTTGATATAAAAAATTAATATTCTATTTGTGTATATTAAAATTAAATATGAATTAAAAGTTAAAAACACAATATTTATATGTAAAATTAAAGTTAAAATTTACGTTAAACAGTAAAAGTTTAAAAAGAAATTAAATTTTAAATTTTGAAACTGGGACTAACAAATTAACCGAACCAACATTTGTTGCAGAGGATTGGGGAAACCCAGAGAAAAACCCAATCAGATCGGTAGTGGTTAGTTAGGTTAGTTGTTAGGGTTAAATGTTAATGAGTTAATAATAGCAGTCTTAATAGCTATTAGGGAACACTCCGAGCTAATTACTCCAAAAAGTTTGTTGTAATCAGAGCAGAGAATTCGGAAAGGCTCATGCAGACTATAATTGTTATTACAGAAATCAAGCAAAAGAGGTGCAAAATTTCTGGTTAATCTAGATGGGATAGAGAAGTTAATTTGATTAAGCAAGATCGGGGAATCGATATCATACTTAATCAACTTAACAAGGAACATGACACCTAACATTAAGCGGCGGTTAGTAAGAGAAGTTAAATTTATTAGAAGTAGTCTACTAGAATAAGAGGGTAAATCAACTCCAGAGACCCAGTTAAAACCACGAAGAGCAAAAAGTAAAAATTGTTTTTGCACAGACTCAATTCTGTCTTGGTGAACCTGATATTGCGGTGACCAAATGCAAGAACCATATTCAAGAATCGGGCGAACAAGGGAGGTATAAAGCAACTTTGTTGTATAAGGGTCATTGAATTCCTTGGCCCACCTTTTAATGAAACCAAGGGTTCGAGAGGCCTTATTTACAATTTGCGTAATATGGGAATCAAATTTCAGTTTATGGTCAAACAGAATACCAAGGTCATTGACATTTGATATTCTTAGAAGAGGGGATAGATAAAGTGTATAGTTGACGACATGGAAATTACTTCTGTAAAATGTCATTACTTTACATTTAGAACAATTTAAACTTAAAAGATTAAAGCTGCACCAATCACAAAAGGAGTCAATATCAACCTGTAGCGAACTCCAAGTCGGCTCCTTGTATGTAAAGCAAAGTTTCACATCGTCAGCATACATATAAATGTTAGAGAATTTTAAAATAGAGGGAAGATCGTTAATAAAGAGGTTAAAGAGTAAAGGACCCAAATGACTTCCCTGCGGAACACCTGAAGTAACAAAGATTGGCTTAGATACAGAATGTTTGTAAAGAACTCTTTGGGACCTATTTTTTAAATAACTTGAAATCCAAAGCAGTAATTTGTAAGGAAACCCAATAAGATCCAACTTATGAATCAGAAGTGAGTGGTTTACAGAATCAAAAGCCTTACTAAAATCAGTGTAAATGACATCAGTTTGCATCTTCTTCTGAAACCCTTTTATAACAAGAGATGAGAATTCCAGAAGATTAGTTGTTGAGGATCTGGATTTCATGAAACCATGTTGACATGGTGAAATAACGGACCTACACATGTGGGTTAGCTGGGCCGTAACAAGTTTTTCAAATAATTTAGGTATAGAGGATAATTTAGAAATACACCTGTAATTCTTCACTTCTGATTTAGACCCATTTTTGTGAAGAGGGATGGAATATGATTCTTTCCAGACTGAAGGAAAAAAGGAGATAATTTGTTTTTGTGTGTGTGTGTTCGAGTTTGTTGCTTGTTTGTTTTATAACCAGAGGCTGGTTTTTAGGCCATGGATTTTAAAAAAATGCATGGTCTATTGTGTTTGTCGGAACGGAAATGTGCGTAACAGGCAGAAGGAGGCATCTCCGGACCCCATAAACTATATATATTCTGAATCAGTATCAGTAGCCGAGTCGATTGAGCCATGTCTGTCTGTCCGTCTGACCGTCTGTCCGTCAGTCTGTCTGTATGAACGCCTGGATCTCAAAATCTATAAGAGCTAGAGTCATCAAATTTTGCGACAACATACATATATATTGCAGTGTCTCAAAGTTTTTGTAAAATTTGGACACGCCCCAAATCGCGGTAGCGATCGCGATCGCGGTAGCAATCGAACCCCGAAATACGGTTAACATCATTGGCCTTACAGTCCGAGACATAATCCACTCAGCCACTGAACATCTCTAGCACGTGCCAAAAAATCAACAAGAAACACATGAAATAAATTTTGGTACACTCTAGAAATGCATACTTATACCTATTGCCCTCTCGCTCAGTCTAATGGTTGCGACCCTTCGCTTCTGCTTTGTCTATGCGTTCTTCTTCTTCTGTTCGTTAATTCAAATTGCGCGTGTCGTCGAACACTGTATAAAATTTATCTCTGCCAAATTATTTATATTAATCCAAATAAAGCGCAATTTTCATTGCGAGTTTTTATAAATACCCGAATATAAATAAGTTATCTAATTCTGCAGATTGCAGAAATTAATTCATTTGGGGAATATTTAAGTTGCGCAGAACATCTCAAGTCGACTCGTAGGTCACCAAAATTCAACTTTTTAAGAACAACTAAATCCATTACATTTGCAGTATCTATCCTTTGGTGTTCCCTAGGTACTGATTATTTTTGATAATCGGTGGGAAATTCGAGCGGCTATTCTATTATTTTATTTAAAAACTTTTTTTACGGTATACTAAGATAATCCACGGCCTTATACAGTCAGCACCTGACTGTAGCGTTTGTATTTTTTCCTTTTACTTTAGAGGGTCTCTTAGGAATCGTAAAGTTGGAATCGGTTATATCACTTTTGTGATCTTTTTGTTTGATTTATTATACCCTTCGACCATTGAAAATGGTCAAAAAAGGGTATACTAACTTTGTGCAATGTATGTAACAGGCAGAAGGAGGCGTGGGAGACCCCATAAAGTATATATATTCTTGCTCAGGATCACTAGCCGAGTCGATTGAGCCATGTCCGTCTGTCTGTCCGGATGTCCGTCTGACCAGATGAACACACAGATCTCAGCTATTATAACCGCTAGAGACACCAAATGTGGAATACTCGGCGCAGATCAAGTTTATTTCAAATGTTGGATGCCACGCCCTTCGCCCCGCAAATCACTTATTTAGTTTTTAAGCTCGATTTGTAAGCGTCGTAAAAAATATATAACTCTCTAACTTTAACATATACTAAGCTAATAGTTATATCTACTTATTCTCGAAATTTCAATCGGATCGGATTAAATTACGGTTTACGGTTGACCTTTAAGGTCTTCCGAACAGAGCTGTCCTCGAAGGATGTGATAAGCACATCTTGGAGCAGGTTGGCAGCAAGTTCTATCTCACTGATAGAATTAGGGTTGCTGATCAACGAGTCTGCTTTAAAAGCCACAGAAGCTTTGAGGAGTCCCCAATTTGTCTTTTTGGGACAGAAGGAGTTCTGGCGGATCTCGACTTGGCCAGTGAGGTCGAACCTGATGTGCTGATGGTCCGACAAAGTGGCTTCGTCTGTGGCCGGCCAGTTGGCAAGCGAACTTGCAATAGAGTTGCTGACTAGGGTAAGGTCCAGAACCTCTTCCCTGATGGCGGCCCCGGTCGCCGGAGGTACCCTTGTGGGTGGGTTCCGCACTGCGCTGGTGATGGGCCTTGACGGGAAAAGGGGGCGCCTGTTGCCAACCACCGGCCTCGCGCGGCCTGTAGTGGGCTTGGGGGCAATCACCACAATGACTGGGGGTTTGGGGATTTCGGCTATCGGTGCCACTGCGGCTGCGGCACTGGTAGACGCCAGCGGAGCGGCAGCCAATGCTGTCACGCCGGAGGGGACCCCCGTTGCCGCTGCCGGAGGAGCGCTGATAGGAGGGGGAATGGTTGGAGATGGGGAAGGGGACAGGGCAGGAGTGGGAGAGACCCTGACGGCGGAGTTTTTAAGGATAAGTTTTATCCGGTTGAAACGGTATTTAACGTTACCCTTAAGATCCGTCAGGGCTTTATACGACTGATCGTCGACCATCATCGCGAGGTGCGTCGTTTTGCCGTTAAGGCTGTGTTGAACCACCCGCCACAGCTTCGTTGAGAAGCGTTCATAATTTTGGTTATCCAACTGTTCCAAAATTGAGGCGGGTGGGAGTTCAGCGCTGTTGGGGAAGTAACCTCTAATGAGGTGAGCTCTTGGGAACTCAGATTCCTCCAACAGTTTGACATCAAGGCAGCTGATGGACCACACAAGGAGCAGCCATTCATTTCGAGGTATGCAGGCCTCGAAACCTGGACCGGCAACCGATGTCGAGGGCAGCGACATTGCCTTCAGGATGCTGTCTTGCACCGTAGCCAACTGCTCCGGTGAAAGGGGTTTAGTGGGATCAGCCGAAGTGAAGCCCAGTTTCACTCTGCTTGCCACTTGGCTGAAGAGTGGCTTTGTGGACTCCACGTGAGTCTTTTTGGGCTTCTTTGAAGACCCTTGGGGTTCGGGAACAGTATCGTCAGCACGCGTCCGCTTAGCCTTGGTTTCCGCGGGGGGCGCAGTGGCGATAGCAAGAGCCTCTGCTCTGCTCGAACTCTTTGCGAGTGCAGCTTTGAATAGCTTCTTCTCGCGGGTCTTCATTTTAATGAAAGCGTTCCCCGAGTCCAGTCGCAGCGTCTGGATTTGGGAGCCTGCTTCCGTGAGGCCTGACCTCTGAGAGGCCACGGAAGCGTCGTCAGCAAAGCTGATCAGGTCACCGTCAGCTTCAGCGTCAGAGGACATCACCTCGACGTTTTGCTGCATGCCTGAGCAGTTGTTGGACGAGAAAGCAGCACTAGCGAACTCAGTGTCCAAGGGAGTTCCTGGCCTATCCGAGTCCCCAGAAATACTAGAGTCGAAACCCGTAGTATTGGGGGTGGAAGCCAGCAGCCCAATAGCTGCAGTGCTGGTGTTGGGGTCGGCCGTGAAAGCTTCGCCCTGGGTTGATGCTTTTAAAGTCGCATCAGACTTTTCTATTTTAAAATTGGGGTGATTTATAGATTCACGATCTTCGCCCGACTACAATTAGTCAGCACCCCTAGCAGAGACATGACCGTACTAGGGGCCTGCTTCCAGCCGCCCTTACGTGGAGAGTATAGCCGATCTTCCGTCAGTAGGAGTAAGGACGGCACGTACCTCAGCCAAAACTGTGGTTACATTTATTCCCCTTACTGTCTCTGACGGCTGACGGCCTTCCTAACCCCATACAACCGATCTTGTTTAGGATTAGTGATAGGTGTTTATAAACCGTTTGATGGAATTCTTCCACTGATTGTTTATCACCCTGTATAAGCATCGTCATTTGATATTCGAATGTGTTAATGTCGCGTTTGTCCACGTAATGAAGAGTCAGACACTTTGATATCGCTAACCAGTTCAATGGGGTATTGTAGGATTCTAGTGCCATGTCAGCGTGTCCTACAATCTTATTACGTATGGTATGTAAGATACCATAGTATTTTGGGGTACCCTGGTAAGCACTGTACGCTTCTAAGATACGATCTACTCTCTTCTTCCATGAGCTGAACTCTGAAGGGTCACCTGAAAAGTCTCGGATAGTTTTTACTATTTCCGGTACTCTGTCTAAGTCTCCTAAGTTCCCTGCATGCTCTGGGGCAATTACCTGGTCTGTTACGTTCGCAAATTCTTCTGAAGAATTGTGAAGTCTCAATAAACCTGGCTATTGTTGTGGTAGGATTTCACTCACTGTCTCTGTCTATGTTTTCGACCATATTTCTATTAAGTTCTTGTTCCTCCTGTCTTCAAATTCTTTGTCTACAAGCTTCTGCACTTAGTATTGAGGGCCTGATCAGATTGTTCACGTTAGCCATAAAACGCTAAGTGAATCTGGATTAAGAATGGGTCGAGTTTTAGATAAGTCAAGGAAGCAAATTATGGCGCTTATTATGTTTAAATGGAGTTAGTTCTTACTATTGTGTTTTCTTCGAGATAATTTGTTTTTGTGTGTGTGTGTTCGAGTTTGTTGCTTGTTTGTTTTATAACCAGAGGCTGGTTTTTAGGCCATGGATTTTAAAAAAATGCATGGTCTATTGTGTTTGTCGGAACGGAAATGTGCGTAACAGGCAGAAGGAGGCATCTCCGGACCCCATAAACTATATATATTCTGAATCAGTATCAGTAGCCGAGTCGATTGAGCCATGTCTGTCTGTCCGTCTGACCGTCTGTCCGTCAGTCTGTCTGTATGAACGCCTGGATCTCAAAATCTATAAGAGCTAGAGTCATCAAATTTTGCGACAACATACATATATATTGCAGTGTCTCAAAGTTTTTGTAAAATTTGGACACGCCCCAAATCGCGGTAGCGATCGCGATCGCGGTAGCAATCGAACCCCGAAATACGGTTAACATCATTGGCCTTACAGTCCGAGACAGAATCCACTCAGCCACTGAACATCTCTAGCACGTGCCAAAAAATCAACAAGAAACACATGAAATAAATTTTGGTACACTCTAGAAATGCATACTTATACCTATTGCCCTCTCGCTCAGTCTAATGGTTGCGACCCTTCGCTTCTGCTTTGTCTATGCGTTCTTCTTCTTCTGTTCGTTAATTCAAATTGCGCGTGTCGTCGAACACTGTATAAAATTTATCTCCGCCAAATTATTTATATTAATCCAAATAAAGCGCAATTTTCATTGCGAGTTTTTATAAATACCCGAATATAAATAAGTTATCTAATTCTGCAGATTGCAGAAATTAATTCATTTGGGGAATATTTAAGTTGCGCAGAACATCTCAAGTCGACTCGTAGGTCACCAAAATTCAACTTTTTAAGAACAACTAAATCCATTACATTTGCAGTATCTATCCTTTGGTGTTCCCTAGGTACTGATTATTTTTGATAATCGGTGGGAAATTCGAGCGGCTATTCTATTATTTTATTTAAAAACTTTTTTTACGGTATACTAAGATAATCCACGGCCTTATACAGTCAGCACCTGACTGTAGCGTTTGTATTTTTTCCTTTTACTTTAGAGGGTCTCTTAGGAATCGTAAAGTTGGAATCGGTTATATCACTTTTGTGATCTTTTTGTTTGATTTATTATACCCTTCGACCATTGAAAATGGTCAAAAAAGGGTATACTAACTTTGTGCAATGTATGTAACAGGCAGAAGGAGGCGTGGGAGACCCCATAAAGTATATATATTCTTGCTCAGGATCACTAGCCGAGTCGATTGAGCCATGTCCGTCTGTCTGTCCGGATGTCCGTCTGACCAGATGAACACACAGATCTCAGCTATTATAACCGCTAGAGACACCAAATGTGGAATACTCGGCGCAGATCAAGTTTATTTCAAATGTTGGATGCCACGCCCTTCGCCCCGCAAATCACTTATTTAGTTTTTAAGCTCGATTTGTAAGCGTCGTAAAAAATATATAACTCTCTAACTTTAACATATACTAAGCTAATAGTTATATCTACTTATTCTCGAAATTTCAATCGGATCGGATTAAATGTATGACCGCCAAATAATTCGTTTGCCTAAATTCTTGATAAGTATAGCAATATCAGTATACAAAATTTGAATTTTACCTATTTACCTGAATATTAAATTGCATGCAAACTTAAAACTTAACATTTTGAAATGTATTGATACCGCTGCGTCGGTAATTCACACAAAACCTATGTTAGAGATTTAGTATGAAGAGAGCACTCGATCGTGCAAGATCAAGTTTGAATACAGTCCACTAATAATATCGACTCGCCGTTTTATTCCAAACTATTTATAAATAAACCAGTAAGAAAAGCAACAGTCGCGCGGCACGCGACAGTGGGATACCCTTCGACCCATGATCTAGTGTAGTTAATTTGTTAAATCCATACACATACACATAGGCACATGCTTGAAAATTATTCCCGACAGATGGCGCTCGCGCTTCGCGCTCGCCCGCCTCCCTTGTTAGCTGACACAAGCACTTGGTTTAATGCTCATACTTTCTTAAATAACTTCTGTGTTTATAGTCCGATCGGAATGTAGTTTGAACAAGTAGATATAACTATCAGCTTAGTATATATGAAGTCAGAAAGTTGTATCTTTTATACAGCGCTTATGAATTGAGTTCAAAAATTAAATTATTGATTTGCGGGGGCGGTGGGCGTGGCACCCAACATTTGAAATAAACTTGATCTGCGCCGAGTATATAGGAACCTTCATTCCGAATTCGGTGTCTCTAGCGTTTATAATAGCTGAGATCTGTGTGTTCATCTGGTTAGACGGACATCCGGACATCAGGACATCCGGACATCCGGACAGACAGACGGACATGGCTCAATCGACTCAGCTAGTGATCCTGAGCAAGAATATATATACTTTATGGGGTCTGCCACGCCTCCTTCTGCCTGTTACATACATTTGCACAAAGTTAGTATACCCTTTTTTGACCATTTTCAATCGTCAAAGGGTATAACAAATAGATTAAGTAAATAAATAGACACAGTTCTGTTTCCTGGTCGAAGTTTTTTTAAAACCGTCTATTACACTTGGGTTTTTTTAATTGTTGCCCGCAAATCACTTTGTTTGGCCGTGATAGTTGATATGCAGTAAACTCTTTGCTCGTCCTCTGCTTCCTTGCGAAGCCAAGCCTAATGCTTCTTGATTTTTTTCCCTGAACACTTAAATGTTACTGGTTTACGCACACTTTCAAAATAGAGATGATAGTTAGCACTAGTAATGGTATTAAAACCAATGGTAATGTTGCCACGCGGAACAATGGAAAATGTTATCTTGAATAGCTTCCATGCTTCGGTGTTGATGGTGAATTATTGATAAGTTGAGTTGTTTCGAAAAACAAAACTGGGCTTTATAAAAAAATCCTTCACTTTGCCCGACTCTTGCAATACATAGTGTATGTATGTAGATTCTACTAAATTATATGCATATCATTGTCAGTTAGCCCTAACCTTTAAAAGACGCGTGTAGACGCGACAGCTGTCGCATCGTAAGCTTGCGTGCAGAATTTGCCACACGGAACTTTAAAGTTTTCCAGAATTGGTTGAAGAGTATCTTTGTGCCGGATCAAAGTTCTGTTGAGACGCATATTTTATATTTACCACTCTCTCACATGCTCTGATTTACTTTTTTGGAAATCCACCAATACCTTAATTAATGTAGAGTACATTTTACTATTATGTACATCTGTATAATGTGTTTCTTGACTAACTGTAATAAATAATATTATTCCAAGTATATAACATGCCTCCGTGATGTGACTCCTTCAAGCTATACTGCAGCACATACTACTTAAATTTATAATATAACTGTCAACACTCATTAGCCCATTGCGTCGCTTTTTTCGGTGATTGATGTGACTGTTATCCAAATCCAAAATGGGTAGAGTTCACGTGAGAGTAGGATGGGTAAGGTGTGAGAGCGTGAGGCTGACTAACATGCCTTTCATGTACATGAAAAACTTTTGACATTTTATAGATGTAAAAAGCGTTCAGGGATTTTGGTCTACTTTACATTCAAATGGCATATCAGCAATACCCCCTTCTCTCTCTTTCCATTGCTCTCAGTCTTTTTCAGACGCTTTCTCAGGTTTTTATAAAAACGCCGTCCAACTTTCGATATGTAATCCTTTGATTGATGCGCCCAGCCCGAAGCACACATTCATGCAAACGCCCACAGGCGCATGCACAAGCTCACTAACTGCCTCCTTCGAACATCAGTTAAAATCAACGCCTATGTAAATTCAAAGAAAGTGTGTGTGTGTGAAAGGGAGAGTTTAGGGTGTTCGAGTGTATTTTTAGGGTGTTTCTAGGGTGTTCGACATTTGACGACAAAGACGAATTTAACAACTTTGCTTTTTGATTAGCCCAGTCCCCAGCCACAAGCAGTCGCAACCCGGCTTCGTGCTTGCAGTCATGGCTAGAAGCCTGAGCGCGAGACGGAGCACAAGCAAAGGCCGTTGAGCTGCCCTTTAAGAGGTGAAATATCAGCTTACTTCGATTAGTTGAAAGAAGAAAGAATATCCGGCCAGGTAAGTAACAAAACTAACAAAAAAATACGAACGCTACTGTCAGGTGCTGACTATATAGGGCCAGGAATTATCATAGTATACCGTAAAAAAGTTTGTAAATAATAGAATAGAACCGCCGCTCGAATTTTCCACGGATTATCAAAAATAATCAGTACCCAGGGAACACCAAGTTGTTCTAAAAAGTTAAATTTTGGTGACCTGTTCTGCGCAACTCCAATGTTCCCCAAATTACGTAATTTCTGCAATGTGCAGTCATAGATAGAGATTCTGTCTAACTTATTTATTTTCGGATATTTATAAAAATTCGCAATGAAAATTGCGCTTTAATTAATTAATATTAAAAATGTGGCGGAGATAAAGACGTCCCACTCGCATATTCATCATTTTACAAGGGCTTTTGATCGATCTTATGTTCTAGCATTCTAATTGCAAAATATTGAGAGCAAAACAAAATAACAATATCTAGTAAGAATCATATAGAACTTGCAAAGCCATAACAGACAAAATACGGAAAGAGTGACGGCATTGAAATCGCATTATTTACTTTTGGCTCGCGTCTTTTTGACGCGTGCTAAATAAAATAAAAATAGTAAACTCTATTTATAATTAATTAATATTATTTATAACTATTATAATTTTATTGTCTTTCATATTGCATAATAAATATTTTTTTATTCTTTTTCAAGTTTTTTCTTATTTATTGAATCTTCCCTTTTACTTAAGAGACTAACAATTATTTAAATCTTATTCTAAGCTAGCTAATTATAATTTTATGAACGATTCGTGCTATGTGGCCTAACAAAATTAACGCTGGGCTGGTTGATCGTTGCGGTGCAGTCGACTTTGGCTGCATACTCGAAGAAGTTTTCTTGCAAGGGGATTTGGATGTGAACCTAGTTTTTCCATGTATTTTACTTTTTTCTCCGATATTGTCTCAATGACAAGTTTTATTTGTAGGTCTCTGTGTATATTCTCGTTCCGAAGATACCATTTATGATTCTCAGAATCCTAGACTGTGCTCGCTGTACAATGTCTATGTTGCTTCTCGATGCATTGCCCCATAGCTCGGAGCCATAGGTCCATATGGGTTTAAGAACGGAGTTATACAAAACGACTTTGTACTTCAGGCTTAGGGGAGACCGAACGTTTATAAGCCAGTGGTGGTTCATAACCAAGGGCAGGCAGCTTTGTTTGTACACCGTTCTCGGTACTGAGCATAGTGTTGATGTTGTTGTTGTTGTTGCTATAGGTGGAGTTGCAGTAGATATCGAAATTACTGTGCTGGTAGCTACAGATCTTGACACCGTTTGCAATGGGGAGAGCGTGAGAGAGACGCTCTCAGTGCGTTCGGGTTCAAATCGTGCATCGTTGAGCAAGACCGCGATCGTTTGCTTTCTGCAGGTCATTGACCCGGTGGATTGTTTGGCACTCGCGGGCGTCAGACACGACGGTGAAGTATGCATTGTTTCGTCTTGCTCTTTTTGCCGCTGAGCGCGCAAATCGCGTTGGCTCATTTAAGAACTGCCGATTTGTTTGTTATCTATTTGTTTTATTAAGCCATGGATTTGAAAAAAATGCATGGTCTATTGTGTTTGTCGGAACGGAAATGTGCGTAACAGGCAGAAGGAGGCATCTCCGACCCCATAAACATATATATATTCTGAATCAGTATCAGTAGCCGAGTCGATTGAGCCATGTCTGTCTGTCCGTCTGTCTGTCTGTATGAACATCTGGATCTCAGAAACTATAAGAGCTAGAGTCATCAAATCAAATTGCGACAACATACGTAAATATTGCAGTGTCTCAAAGTTTTTTTAAAATTTGGACACGCCCCTTCCCGCCTCTGTAAATCAGTAATAACTATTTAACAACTACAATGTTTGCTCAACAACCAAAGTTGTATATCTTACATGACAAATACCTTGCCACGGGCGTTATGTGAAAATTTCATTTAAATCGGACTATAAATAAGTGAGATATTATACGAATTAAACTCACTTTGAACATATATACTTAAGCAGACCTAATTTACACAAGCATACCGAAGTTCAAAACTAGCATCAGACACAGCATTTTAAAATTTTTATTTGCATTTTATGGTAACAGAATTGGTTCACAATGCAGCTTTGCCGATGGGCTAAGCAGGCAGGCAATGGCCGAGTGGTTAGAGTGGCGAGGACGGCGAATTAAAAAGACTGTGTGGGTGGGTTCAACTCCCGGGGGGTTTGTGAGGCGGGTGGAAATTTTCAATTATTAGTTATTTTTTATTTTATTTTATTTTGTTTATTTATTTTATTCTAATAAACTAAAAGAAAACTTGCAGTCAAGCGGGCTGTAACATAGCAGCTACAAACAAATTAAATTATTTAATTAAATTTCAATAAAAAAAATAGTTGTTCCTCATTTTGTTTTCATACTATATTATGTAATAAAATTATAATAGTTACAAATAATATTAATTATTTATAAATAAAGTTTATTATTTTTATTATATTTAGCACGCATCAAAAAGACGCGATCCAAAAGTAAACAATGCGTTCTTCAATGCCGTCACTCTTTCCGTATTTTGCCTGTTATGACTTTGCAATTCAATATGATTCTTATTGGATATTGTTATTTTGTTTTGCTCTCAATATTTTGCAATTAGAATGCTAGAACATAACAGCGATCATAAGACTGTGGCGACGCAGCCTCATCGATATGAGCCCGATCTGGCAGCCCGGCACCATCATAAGCAGACGATAGTTCCACCGTTTCACTACAAGCCCTTAAAAGTTATGAATGTGCGAGTGGGACGCCCATACATACATGTCTGCATATCCACATGTATGTATTGGCATCCCACTTCAACACACATTATTGCACGCATGTATGTACATGCATATGTACAATACAATTAGATTTGGAGTTGCTGTTGTGTACCAACGAAAGAAAACTAAGTTCTAATTACATATATTGCGTACCAAAAACTTAAAAAAAGAAATAATATTACGGCCGAGTCACTTGCAGAAATATCATCTGATCACTCACCAGTTTTACTTACTCTCAGGCATCGACCACATATAACTAAGCAGCCCTACAGGCTGACAGGCAACAGGACCAACTGTTTGTACGCACATGGAACCAACTCAAACAGTGTCTACCGATGACGATGTCGACCGGCTGACCGAATCGATGGAGGAAACACTTGCTGCAGCCAAGGCCTCTACCCCTCCAGACACACACAAAATGACAAATCATATAAAGACAACTCGCGAAATCGAACAGCTAGTTGTTGAAAAACGAAGACTAAGAAGAGAATGGCAGAATCACAGATCCCCAAAGGCTAAGGAACAGCTAAAAATAGCAACACGTAGACTAACCAGGGCACTTAAGCTTGAGGAAGCAAAAGCTCAGCGTCTATACATCGAACAACTATCGACCACCAGCAAGTAGAACCCTTTGTGGAAAGCACACCAAAATATTCAGCCACCAGCAGAAACAGTCGTTCCACTGCGAGGCCCCTCTGGAAGCTGGATACGCAGCGAAGAAGATAGAGCAAATGCATTCGCCGATCACCTTCAGAACGTATTCCAACCAAATTCTGCTAGCAACTCATTTGTCCTACCTGCAGTAATTAAAATCTTGCCACCAATAAATCCAATAACATTTAGTCAAAGTGACATAGCATCTATTATAAAAGATCTTAACCCCAAAAAATCACCTGGACACGACTTGGTGACACCAAAAATGATCATAGAACTCCCACCGTGTGCGGTTCTGACCTTATGCAATCTCTTTAACGCTATTATGAAACTTGGATACTATCCCCAAAGGTGGGAAAAGGCGGTCATAATGATGATTCCCAAGCCAGGCAAAGACAAAACGCAACCCTCATCCTACAGACCAATCAGTCTCCTATCGTGTCTCTCGAAACTGTTTGAAAAGGCATTTTTAAAATACTTAGCTCCCTACTTAAGAAGGCGAAACACAATACCATCGCATCAATTTGGTTTTCGTAAAAATCATGGAACGATCGCATCACAAACGAAATTCGTACTGCTTTTAAGTCAGGTGTAACAGTTCGACTTCACACGACCGCGTCATCACAGCTGGAGTCCCCCAAGATAGTGTGCTGGGCCCCGTTCTTTACACCCTATACACAGCAGACATGCCTACAAACTAGTGTTGTGTCGTTCGTGAACGAACGAACTAAATTGAACTATTCACCAAACTGAACGAACAAACTAGGTCTGTCTTTATAGTTCAATATAGTTCGTTAGTTCAATTTAGTTCAATATAGTTCACTTAGTTCAATATAGTTCACTTAGTTCAATATAATAAACTCTTTATTATTTCTTATTATTATTATGTGTAAGTGTTTTTGACATAAATTTTTTTTAAGCACCTTTAAGTAAGTTTAAAAAATGAACGATTAAACTAAATGAACGACCTAGTTCATTGTTTTTAAACGAACGAACGAACTTATTCCTCAAATTGAACTAGGATTACCCAACACAACTACAAACCCAACACAACTCAGCTCACAACCTCTACGTTTGCTGACGATACCGCAATACTCAGCCGATCCAATTGCCCATCAAAGGCAACAGAAAAACTTGACTGTCATCTTAAAACAGTGGAAAGATGGTTTGCGGACTGGCGCATTAAGATAAACGAGACCAAAAGCAGACATGTAACGTTTACACTGAATAGACAATCCTGCTCACCATGTACCCTAAACAATACATTCATCCCACAAGCAGACGTAGTAACATATCTCGGCGTTCACCTAGATAGGCGCCTCACCTGGCGGCGACATATAGAATCTAAAAGGACTCATATGAAGCTTAAAGCAGGCAATCTTCACTGGCTTATTAATTGCAACTCTCCGCTTAGTCTGGAATACAAAGTACTTCTCTACAATACCGTGCTGAAACCCATCTGGATATACGGCTGTGAACTATGGGGAAACGCGCCAAAAACCAACATTGAAATTATACAGCGAGCTCAGTCAGCGATTCTGCGAACTATCACTGGGGCACCATGGTACCTACGCAGCGAAAGCATCCATAGAGACCTCAACATTTATCTCGCCAACGAGGAACTCCAGATGAGAAAGAGTAAACATCAAGCAAAGTTCGCCGCACACGAAAATCCTCTCGCGAAGTCGCTCATAATTTAACTTATATAATAAGATTTGAATAATTACACAGCCCCACAAAAAATAAAAAGTTGTATGATCTGGGTAAGCGGCATATGATATATATTTTGGGTTGCTGAATCCGAATCCGAGGTCAGAAATTCGCCATCACGTCTGGACTTCGACATAACCTCACAAAACTGAAAATTCTTAAAATATCCCCCAAAAGATATAGAATCCTGATCCGAGCATGCGATATATGTGTTAACATGTATGTCCTTCTAAGTCCGAATCCGAAGTCAAAATGTACGTAGCACATCTGAGTTTCGACTTAACCTCAAAAAACTCGAAAAAATTTTTGAAGCCCCAATAAAAGATGGGGGGTCAAGATCGGGTTATGCGATACATGTTTCTATACATTTTTTAGCCTTCCAAATATAAATCCGAAGTCAAAACCAGCCTATCAATTCTGAATTTCAACCTAACCTAAAATTTTTTTGAAAAACTTCCAAAATTTTTAACGACCCAAAATACATATAACTGCATATGCCGCTTACGCAGATCATGAAACTTTTTTTTTTTTGTGGGGCTGTGTTATTGTTAGTCTCATAATAAGAGAAGATTCAATAAATAACGCAATAAGTTTGAAAAAAAAAAATCGTTATTTAGTCAACACAGAGTTCTATAAGAAGCACCAAGTTACTGTCAATGAACAGTGGTTGTCTTCTTACTCTACTGAGACTGTACCATTTGTTGCGTCAGCAGACGACAGGGACATTGTATCACAAATGTTAGAAAGAGCTGCTCAAGCTAATGAGCATACTAATATAGAAGAAGAGGTAGAGTTGAATGCAGGAGGTCAAGAAACCTTCATGGAAAATGTCCCTGTGGAAAACTTGGATACTCCAAGAATTGCCATAGCACCAAGAGAGGGGCAGCGACCGCTGGACATGATAAAAGATTGAGATTCAGAAGAACTGGCTTTTCCTACAATATTTGCAGGCATTAAAAGGAAAAGTCAGGAAAGTTTTACAACCTTAGTTAGGTCAGAGCTTAGGAATTTTGATAGAAGAGGAGGTTGTAGAACTGACAAATTATTTCACAACTTTAAAAATTTAGAAATGATTAGCATTAGGAGCAGCACATCAATTTGCTTACGTAAGCACTCCGCCACTCAAGGCATTTCGGCTGCTGATGTGCGTAATGAGGAAACATTAAATAGGTTAATACTTCATGACGATGGCTATAGGCTCTTAAAGGGTATTCGCACGTCTCCTGCTCATTGGGAGGACGAGAAAAAGAAAGTGATGGCTATGATTAGGCAGGTAGGGCTTCCAACTTTTTTTATTACCTTTTCCGCAGCGGAAACTAGGTAGCCGGAGCTTTTAGTCTTGCTATGTAAAAATGTAGACAAGCTAGAGGTATCCGAAGAAGAAGCGTTAAACTTTAATGAGAAAGCTCGTCTCATTAAAAACTTCGATTATCGATATAGACAGGTCTTAAAACTAATGAAAAAGGAAGGCGGTGTCTTTGGTTGTCACAAGGTCATCAAATTTTATTGGCGGGTGGAGTTTCAGCAAAGAGGCTCTCCACATATACATGTCATGTTCTGGCTGAAAGATGCCCCCAAGCTCGACTTAAAGAATGAGTCCACATTTGAGCCTGTCAAGTCTTTTATTGATCAGTTTATCACAACTGATTCTAGTTGCCCGGACGTTGCTCCATATTTGGAGTATCAACTTCATTGTCACGGGGACTCTTGCAGGCGAGAAATTAGATCAAAACAAATTTGTAGATTCGGTATTCCATACCCACCTATGCCTCAAACAGAAATTCTTCTCCCATTTGAAGAAAATGCTCCGAATCTTCCCGAGCATCGTAGGAATTTCGAAAAAATTCAAAGTCTCCTTAGCTTCCCATTTGATCGTGAAAGCGATTTAACGAATTTTAAAACTTTTTGTCCCACGATCAACTTAACCTTAGTTATGAGGGCTATATTAATGCTATAAGATCAAGCATAAAGAAACCAAAAGTTTTTTTGAAGCGATGTTTTTCTGCGATCAAGCTTAATGCTTACACTAAGCACTTCTTTTTGTTGCAGCGAGCAAATATGGATATTCAGTTTATTTTAGACCCCTATTCTTGCTGCAGCTACGTCGTTAATTTTATTAACAAGTCCCAGAGAGGCATCTCAATGCTGATGCGTGAGGCAATCAATGAGATTAAGGATAATAATAATGTAACTATTAAGCAAAAGTTACAACACTTAGGCAACAAATTTATTTCTGGCACTGAGATATCCGCTCAGGAAGCCGTCTACTGCTGTTTAGGTATGCATTTGTCCGCCAGCAGTAGTGCCAGTGTGTATATCAACACATGTTCCAGAAAAACGGGTCAGAATGCTGAGATCTAGACAGCAACTTCAAAATCTACCCGAGAACTCTAGGGACATTTTTCACTCGCCAAGAAAATACGGATGAAATTGACGACGATGTGCCCAGGGTTTCCGAATCAGTAGTTTACGCTCTCCGCGATAATAGTGGCTTCATCAGAAAGAGGCTCACAGCGTGTATTATTAGGTATAGGAGATTTAATGTCTATACAGAAAATAGTGACTATTTCAGAGAGCTGAAAATGCTGTACGCCCCATGGCGAGATGAGCATTTTGATTTAGTCACACATGAATGTGAATTGTTCTGTAGGCAGAATCAGGAGTTAGTAGAGAACAATCGCAAAAAATATAATGTACTAAATGATATGGAACTAGAAGATGCTCTGAGCTACTTAAGAGAAGAAGCTGAAAATGAGGAAAATCAGGTAGCAGAACAAGAAATAGTAGATGATGGCTTCAGAGTTTTAGGATTGCCTGAAATAGATCCACAACTTAATGTATTAAATGTGGATGGAAATATTGAGACGAATGAGGAAGATAGTAATGTCCGTTTAATCAAGCTTCCACCTTTAGTTTCACAAGAGAGCTTAGCTTATATAGTTACATCTCTTAATTTGAAGCAGAAGCTATATTTCACCCATGTCTTGCACAATGCCAAAAACAATTCAGTCTATCATGAATTTGTTAGAGGCGGTGCCGGAGTCGAAGAGAACCGACTTATTTCAGCAATTTTTCAATCATTGTCCGTAATTTATAACAGTATGCCAGGAACCGATCCGACATCTGTTAAAATCCTATTATGTGCACCAACAGGAAAAACAGCATTCGGAATCAGTGACTCGACACTACATTCCATGTTTTCACTTCCTGTTAATCAATCTCGCTCAGCACCTTTAAGGCCCTTAACCTTAACCCTTCATTCAAGGTTAATCGACCTTAAATTAATTATTATTGATGAAATATCAATGGTTAGCTCTCTTATGTTTTCTTATTTAGACTCCCGTTTAAAGCAAATCTTCAAAAATACATCTCCATTTGGGGGAGTTTCTGTCATAGTATTCGGTGATCGTAGACAGTTACAGCCTGTAGGAGGTAGTTGGATTTTCGATCCAAGTACCGGTGACCCTTACCATGAAATATTTGGTACTTATCTTTGGGATCTTTTTATGTATTTTGAGCTCACAGAGATAATGCGTCAAAGGGATGATCAAGTGTTTGCTTCTGCTTTAAATATGGCATCGGGTTGCATGACAGCCGATGATATTTCTCTTTTCCGTTCACGAATATGCGAATCATCGGCACTGCCCGATGATGCAATTCATTTGTTTAGCAGTAATAATGAGGTAGATATATTTAATATTTTCAAACTTAAGTCAATTGCAACTGAACAATTTTTCTCTACCGCGGAAGATTATATAAAGGCTGCTCATTTAGATGCAGCTAGGAAACAAAGAATATTAGAAGAAGCGAAGGGTTTCAAAACTTCCGCTACACAGGGACTCTGTACGTCTCTCCTCCTTAAAACTACTGCCAAGTACATGGTGACGGTCAATGTAGATACAGGGGATGGGTTAGTAAACGGGGCATCAGGCGTGTTGATGCAAATAGATTTCAATACATCCAACACTCCCAACATTTTATGGATAAAATTCTCAGAACCAAGTGAGGAGGAGAAATTGCTCGTTGAAAGTGTACACATAGTACAGAACCTTTATGGACTCCAATTCAGAAAATTGTTCGCAGTTATCAATATTCAAATAACGCACAAGTTAATATTGACCGTAGGCAGTTTCCCATTGTGCCTGCTGAAGGCACTATTCACAAGAGTCAGGGAGCTACGTATAGCAAAGTGGTAGTCCATGCTAATTCCAGAATGCTTGCAGAGCAACTACTGCTTTAGGATTGTTCATCATTGGGAACTTTGTTCCTCCTAAGCCGCCTCAAAGTAACGATAAAGTAAAAGCTCAATTAGAGACATTGCGAACTGAAAAATTATTACGTACTCATTACGATTATTTAGTAAACAGTTCTGCCCTCAACATTTTCTTCCACAATACTCAGAGGCTGAATTTGCATCTCGAAGATATTCGATCGGACAGGTTGATGCTTCAGTCATCAATATTATGCTTCGTGGAGTCTTCCATTTCAAACGAATCTATGAGACCGTTGACTGGTCTTCTAGTATACATAAAGAATGAGCTTGTAAAAGAATGAGTTTCCCATACTTTTAGCGGTAGAAAAACAATGGGCTCACTTGTGTTTGAGTTTGGCATTTTTAGGTACAACGCCATAAGTTTCCTAGTAGTATATAAAAGTCCAGACTATTCTCTGTCCGTATTTAAAACCGAATTTGGGGAATTATTGCGGCAATTTACTCAATTAGGTGAATTAGGTGATAGGTTGATTGTGTTAGGAGATTTTAATTTATGTCTTAAAACCCTTAATAGGTGTAGGAGCATATACACATATATATATACATATATTTGATTAGCAAAGGATTTAGGAGTTTGTTAGATTTGAAAACGTCCACTACCAATGTGGATACACATATTGATTGGGCGTTTTCAAATATTAGTAATGAAAATATAAGCGCTAGGACATTTGAAGTAGTTCATAGCCATCACAATGGTATTTCAGTCAGCCTCCAGGATAGTATAGAATAGAAAAATTTTGATTAGTTTAGTGGTTAGGTAGGTAGTATTAGCGTTATAAAGTGCTAGGATGTTTATAATTAGGAGTTCGGCTAGGTAGTCAAAATGTAAATATGTATGTATATATTATTAATATAAATAAGTAGTTTAAGTATATAAGTTTAAGTGTAATCCATGAAATGGATTTAAAATAATTCGTTTGTTATTATTTTATTTTTATTTTTTCATCAATTAATTTAATGTCTTGTATTTTCCTGCATATGAAGAATGCAGGCTTAAACTTTTTATTTTTTTGGGGAGCGTTGGAGTTGGTTCTAGTCAGCTCAAGTCGACTCGTAGGTCCACAAAACGTTGTTTTGTTGACCCCATTATAATTTTAATGGCCTCCCCGTGGTGTTCCCTGGGTACTAATCATATATACATACATACATATAATTAAATTAATTTTTATTATATATGTATATATAATAAGTAGCGAATTCGAGCGGCGAAAATAGATAAGTTAGGCAGGTTATTAAATGTAGTATAAAAGCCATTTATTATATCTATTAAGGTAGAGAGTATCAAACAGTTAGATACTTTTTACGGTATCATAGGTCGAAGGGTATCCCACTGTCGCGTGCCGCTCGACTGTTGCTCTTGTTTTTTTTTTGCATATTAGCTAATTGTTCTCTACCTTGTATGTCTTTTAATTTGCCTTTACTTTTAATTTCATTCACGTTGCTTTGTGTTTGTTCTTTTACATTACTTTTACTTTGCACGTACTCATTGCTTATATTCTCAACCTGAATTACCTTATAATTATTCATATTTAAAAAATCTCTGCCTAAAACCACTGGGCGCCTTATGGATTCATTACTCACAACAAAAGATTCTGTTGGAAATGCATCTGGCAACCCTATTTGTTAATACCCTTTGGTCACACTGATCCGAGCGTCAGTGTGGTAAGAAAGCTTTTGCCGGTCTGTGTACAACGGCAGAGCGCGCGTCGTCAATTAAATGTAAAACCAACAATCACAAATAAACTTTGTACATCCGCTTTAAATAAAACCTAAATAACCAACAGGTTATGGGCCCAGCACGCTTCCACTGCACTATGGGCAAAAAGCCCAAAATTTTTGCATAAAGTCCAATTTTAAAGTTAGAGCATTCAAATTTGGTACACATATGTAAACAATTATTATAGAATTTCGGAATTTTTTTCTTTAATATAACCACGCCTTTAATCTATCCGCCCACATTACCGTAGCCGCGCGTGCGTCGGTCTGTGTGGGATAATCGCCAAAAGTATTTCTAGTCGATGTAGACTTGACAAAAAATGTGTTTATTGTAATTGTAAAATAATATATAAAAGTAAACTATATCGGACTATTATATCATATAGCTGGCATATAAACGATAGTAAAATTTTGAATTTTTTTAACTTTATTCGTTTTTTAAATTCGAGGGTGTACAAAAGTGTCTCATTTAATTGCAACAGATTGCAATTGTGCTTGTGTAGCTCAATTGCACAAAGTCGTGTGCAAGAATTGCGATCAGTGGTGAAATTAAATTTTTTACCAAGAACAAATGTGTGTGTATGTCACCTAAGTGGCGCCAGAGTGATCGCATAAGCGTCGAATTCTAAAGTAAGAACATTATTTAAAAAAAATGAGTGTTAACAATGTGCGACTCGAGCCTTTGGGCAAAGACAATTTTGATACTTGGAAAATACAAATCCAAGCGCTGCTAATTAAAAATGACAATTGGAAATATGTTAACGGAACATGTGTTAAAACCGAAGAAAACAATGCACAGTGGGACAATCAAGATGCAAAGGCAAAATCAGATTTGATTCTATCCATGTCAACTACGGAGTTGAAACAAAAAAAGAACTGTGCCACGTCAAACGCTGTATGGAGAAAGCTACACGATGTTTACCAATCTAAAGGGCCAGCTCGCAAAGCATCCCTATTGAAGTCGCTAATTTTGTTAAAATTAGGCAATGGCGGTGATATGAGAAATCACATAGATAAGTTTTTCGATATCGTCGATAAACTAAATGAAGTAAAGTTGGTAAATATAAATGATTTTTTATCCATACTGTTGTTGTATAGCATTCCTGAAGAATACGAACCGTTTTGTGTAGCGATCGAAACTCAAGACACCTTATTGACGCCAGAAGCACTTAAGATCAAGTTGCTTGACGAATATGAAGCCCGAAAAAGGAATAGTAGTGAGCCTACTCCTGGAGCGCTTTTTGTAAACAAGAAGTACAAAAACAATAAGGAAAAGGAAAGGAAAACTGAACAAAAGTTCAAGTACAGGTGCTATGAGTGCGGAAAAGTTGGACATAAAGCAGCAGAGTGTAAATCAAAAGAACAAGACAGTAACAATAAGTCGAGCATGAAAGCAGAAATAGCAAACTCTGTCAATAGTGAGCAGAAAGGCTGGTGTTTGGATTCTGGAGCGACATCACACATGTGTTCGCAGGAAAATAGATTTGAAAAGATCAGTAAAGCAGAGTGTTCAAATCTAAAGCTCGCAAATAATGACTCGACAGAGATAGAAGGTTGTGGATTAGTTCCGTTTAATCCAACCAAGAGTTTCTCAGTAAACCTTTTAAACACGCTGTATGTCCCAGATTTAAGGGAAAATCTGTTGTCCGTCTCAAAGATTTGTGATCATGGCTATAACGTCTTATTCAAGAAAGACGGAGCAGAAATAATAAAAGTATCTAATGGCCAGACAGTGTTTAGAGCCAAACGTAAGTTAGATCTATACTATACGGAAGAAATAAGAGAGAGCTGCCAGGTATCAAGTCATAATCAAAACGGTATCAAAGAATGGCACGAACGTTTTGGTCATCTCAACGAAAAGGATCTCAAAGCAGCCATACAACTACGTATGGTCCAGGGAGTAAGAGTAAACTTAAGCAGAAGTTTACCACAATGCGAAGTATGCATTAAGGGGAAGCAATCTCAGAAGCCGTTCCCATCGTCGAGCTCCAGATCCCGAGAAGTCCTAGAATTGGTCCACAGCGGCGTATGTGGTCCTATGCGTGTGCATAGTCATGGAGGCAACCGTTATTTCGTGACTTTTATAGACGACCATTCAAAGTGGTGCGAGCTATATACAATCAAGGCAAAATCGGAAGTTTTAGAAAAATTCAAGGAGTTTCAAAACTTTGCTGAACGTAAGACTGGAAGGAAGCTGAAGACATTGAGATCAGACAATGGAACAGAATATGCGAACAACGAGTTCAAGAAGTACCTGGCGGGTGCAGGTATTCAGCACGAATTCACAGTCGAGTATACCCCACAGCAAAATGGAGTAGCTGAGCGTAAGAATAGAACGCTTGTAGAAATGGCGCGCTGTATGATGATACAGGCAGCACTACCTCCAAGCTATTGGGCCGAAGCAGTCAACACTGCAAACTATATAAGGAACAGATGTCCGTCGAGTAGCCTGTGTGGCGAAACACCTTTTAAACTGTGGAATAGACGTATCCCAGTTGTGAAACATCTACGTACGTTTGGGCAAATTGTGTATTCGCTCAACAAACGACCAAAAGGCAAGTTCACCCCAAAATCGAAGAAAAGCATATTCATAGGTTACTGCAACAATGCAAAGGCATACAGGCTGTATGACCCGGAAGCAAGAACTGTGCTGAAGAGTCGTGACGTGGTCTTTTCAAACCAATTTGGTAAAGATAACAACTTCGAGGAATTTGCCGAAACGGATGGACAAGATGTAGAAAGCGTACCTACAAATCAAGAAGAAACTGATAACGGCAGTGAAAGTTCATCAGACGAAGCCCATCCGGAGGTGCAAATGAAGCGTGGCCCTGGCAGGCCAAGGAAACAACGTACAGGTAAACCTGGTAGCCCGAAATTAATCCACAATCAGATCGTTGCAGCTCCAAACGAATCAACGTGTTTCATAAGAAAAAGCGACGAGATGACTGCGAGCGACGCTCTCAAAGGTGCACAAGGTCCTAAGTGGAAGGACGCCATGTTGAGCGAGTACAGGGCTCTCCAAAAGAACGGTACCTGGCAAGTTGTAAAACGACAGCCCAACATGAAAGTCATCGACACGAAGTGGGTGCTACGCACCAAGTATAAGCCAACTGGTGAGGTGGATTGCCACAAAGCACGGCTGGTAGCCAAGGGCTTCACTCAGAGAGAGGGGATAGATTACAACGAAACGTTCTCCCCTGTAGCCCGAATCGGTTCAATGATGTATACCAATTGGACTTTAACAGCGCATACTTGAACGGAGACATTGAGGAGGAACTCTACATCAGCGTTCCAACAGAGTTTCGCCAAATATTTCCATCCAAAGAGAAGCAAAAGTATGGTCAAGGAAATGTATGCAGGCTGAACAAGGCTTTATATGGGTTAAAGCAGAGTGGACGGCAATGGTATAGAAAGTTGGACAGCAAATTGAAAGACATGGGTCTACGAACACTTTCGGCGGATAAATGTATTTATCTAAAGAAAGAGGGAGACAGGATCATCATCGTGGCATTGTATGTGGATGACCTGATCGTTGCTGTAAACGAGTATATGGTAGTTCTTCTGAAGTCCGAGTTGTCAAGAAGTTTTGACATGAAAGACCTGGGGAAGCTATCTTATTGTTTGGGAATCGAGTTCTCCCAAAACAAAGAAGATAAGAGTTTTTCGATGTGTCAGTCGAAATACGTAAAGGATGTTTTGAAGCAATTCAACATGGAGGATTGCAAGCCAGCAAGCACACCAATGAACGTGAATGAAAAGCTATCAGTCGAGATGTGCCCGCAGACTGAAGAAGAGCAAGCTGAGTTATCAAAAATCCCGTATCAAAGTTTGGTTGGAGCCTTAATGTGGCTGGCAGTGTCTACACGTCCGGATATTGCACACGTCGTTAGTGTCCTGAGCCAATACAACACGTCCTACGGCAAGCAACACTGGGTTGCAGCTAAGAGGGTATTGCGTTACTTGAAGGGTACTCCAAACCATGGATTATTGTTCACGCGAACTGGTGAACAGTTGGTCGGCTATGCAGATGCCGACTGGGCAGCAAATTCTGATGATCGCAGGTCTTTTACAGGGTTTGCATTTAAGATGTCCGATGCGGCGGTATCCTGGGAATGTCGCAAGCAACGAACTGTTGCGTTGTCGAGTACGGAAGCAGAATACATGGTGCTATCTGAGTCGTCCAAAGAAGCCGTCCACCTTCGAAGTTTTCTGCAAGAGATTATGGGGCAACTGGGCACCACCACAATCTACAACGACAACCAGGGAGCTGGTCAGCTCACAAGGAATCCGATATTCCATAAACGGACGAAGCACATTGACATCCGTTACCATTTTGTGCGAGAACTCGTCGAGAAGGATGACATCAATGTGAAATACATCCCAACAGACAAGATGCCGGCGGATGTATTAACCAAGGGTCTGGCGAAGCCAAAACACGTCTCATGCATTCAAATGTTGGGTATGAGACAAATCCATAAGTAAAGTGCCATCTGAGGGGAAGTGTTGGAAATGCATCTGGCAACCCTATTTGTTAATACCCTTTGGTCACACTGATCCGAGCGTCAGTGTGGTAAGAAAGCTTTTGCCGGTCTGTGTACAACGGCAGAGCGCGCGTCGTCAATTAAATGTAAAACCAACAATCACAAATAAACTTTGTACATCCGCTTTAAATAAAACCTAAATAACCAACAGATTCAATAGTTATGACTTTATTTAAATTTGTACATTCAATTTACTTTCATTAATACCAAAATAAGTATTTGCCTATTCATTGTGGCTTAACTGTAATTCTTTAGGAATTGTAGATCTTCTTAAAATTGATATCGGACTCCCTGAATCTAAGAGGCACCCTATGGAGACAAAATTTGACTTACAATTATTTGCATCACAGAAACTTGTATCAAAGTATCTTACATAATTGTCCTTTGGTGTTGTCTTCCTGTATAGTGAACATTCTCTAGCCAAATGTCCCACTTTGCCGCAAGCATAGCTCCATCTGGACGCTTCGGCTTTCGGCACTCTGCAGCTATATGTACCGAACAGTTGCAGTTAAAACATTTAACAACCCTCTGGTCCGGGGTCGAAGTCTTCACGAATGAACCTGTACCGTCATTTCTTCGATGTTGCCAGCTTCGCACATAAGGTGATCGTTGCCAGCTTGTTGAATTTCAATTGTATTGACGTCGTCAATATTGCTTGCTGTTGCCATCTCGCTGTTTTCGTCGTCTGCCTGTTTCGTTTTTCCGTCGTTAGGCGCTCCGCTGGCCGGCAAAACGGTAGTTTTGCTGCTTAGGGGTTCTTCGCCACGCAGACTTGCTGCACTTGCACTTGTTGACGGTAGCATACTTTGAATTTGCAACACTAAAGCCGATTTGCTGCCTTTGGTTGGTAATTTAAGCTTTTCGCACCACAACTTTAAATAGTGTAAACTTAAGTCACTCAAATCGCCGCTTAAATTTTGTATGTCCACATCATCCATAATAGTTTTAGAAAACTTTGACTAAATATAAACGTAGATTCACGACCACTTCTGAATTTTAGTAGATAGAGTAGTCGGATAGCCTTTTTTAGTTATTAATTAAAGTTTTTATATTAGGCGTTCGATTATTTTAATTTCACAATCCGTGTCCGTACAATTCTGCGTTTCATGGAAAAGTGAAGTGCGTCGCTTCTCTTGTCTCTCTACTCCTCTTCTTTTCGCCAGAGGGCGTTTAGTGAACTAAAACTGTTTAGCTTACAATACTTACAATAGATGGCGTTGAGCCATGATCGACAAACTAAACGATACATACAATTACACAGAGTCTTACATACTAATTATAACTACACGTACTACATATTACTATTGTACAATGTGTATGAATTAAACAAATTAATCTACAGCAATGCTCAGATCAGGATTCTATATCTTTTGGAGGATATTTCAAGGTTTTTCAGTTTTGTGAGGTTATGTCGAAATCTAGACGTGATGGCAATATTCTGACCTCGGATTCGAATTCAGCGACGCAAAATACATATAACTGCATATGCCGCTTACCCAGATCATGCAACTTTTTATTTTTTGTGGGGCTGTGTTATCTTAGTATACCGTAAAAAAAGTTTGTTAATAACAGAATAGAATCGCCGCTCGAATTTCCCACCGATTATCAAAAATAATCAGTACCTAGGGAACACCAAGGGGTAGTTACTGCAAATGTTATGGATTTAGTTCTTAAAAAGTTAAATTTTGGTGACCGAGTCGACTTGAGATGTTCTGCGCAACTTAAATGTTCCCCAAATTAATTAATTTCTGCAATCTGCAGTCATAGATAGATTCTATCTGTCTAGCTTATTTATTTTCGGATATATATAAAAACTCGCAATGAAAATTGAAAATTTGGCGGAGATCAATTTTATACAGTTTACGACGACACGCGCAATTTGAATTAACGAACAGAAAAAGAAGAACGCATAGACAAAGCAGAAGCCAAGTGTCGCAACCATTAGACTGAGCGAGAGGGCAATAGGTATAAGTATGCATTTTTAGCGTGTACCATGTACCATGTTATTTCATGTGCTTCTTGTTGATTTTTTGGTACGATCTAGAGTTGTTAAGTGGCTGAGTGGATTATGTCTCGGACTGTAAGGACAATAATGTTGGCCGTGTTTCGGAGTTCGATTGCTACCACGATCGGCATGTGAAATTTTTTGTTTTTCATTACTTTTCATTACAATATTTTAAAAGCTCAAAACATTGAAAAGGGGCGGTGGCGGTAGCCGGTTTTTTTAAGTTTTTGGTACGCAATATATGCAATTAGAACTTAGTTTTCTTTCTGCCAATCTAATTGTATTGTACATAAGTATGTACATACATGCGTGCAATAATGTGTGTTGAAGTGGGATGCCAATACATACATGTGGATATGCAGACATGTATGTATGGGCGTCCCACTCGCACATTCACAATTTTTAAAGGGCTTGTAGTGAAACGGTGGAACTATCGTCTGCTTATGATGGTGCCGGGCTGCCAGATCGGGCTCATATCGATGAGGCTGCGTCGCTGTTATGTTCTAACATTCTAATTGCAAAATATTGAGAGCAAAACAAAATAACAATATCCAATAAGAATCATATTGAACTTGCAAAGTCATAACAGGCAAAATACGGAAAGAGTGACGGCATTGAAGAACGCATTGTTTACTTTTGGCTCGCATCTTTTTGATGCGTTTGATAAAAATAGTAAACATTATTTATAAATAATTAATATTATTTGTAACTATTATAATTTTATTTTATATAAAACAAAATGAGGAACAACTATTTTTTATGAAATTTAAATTAAATAATTTAATTTGTTTGTAGCTGCTATATTACAGCCCGCTTGACTGCAACTTTTCTTTTAGTTTATTAGAATAAAATAAATAAACAAAATAAAATAATAAATAATTAACAAATGATAATTCATAATTCGCACCCGCCTCAACCGGGAGTTGAGTTGAACACACGCACACGCACTCTCTCACAGTCAATTTAATTTGCCGTCCGCCAGTCTAACCACTCGGCCATTGTCTCACTCATTAGCCCATCGGCAAAGCTGCATTGTGAACCAATTCTGTTACCATACAATGCAAATAAAAAGTTTAAAATGCTGTGTGTCTGACGCTAGATTCGAACCTCGGTATGCTTGTGTAAATTAGGTCTGTTTAAGTATATATGTTCAAAGTGAGTTTAATTCGTATCATATCTCACTCATTTATAGTCCGATTCAAATGAAATTTTTACATAACGCCCGTGGCAAGGTATTTGTCATGTAAGATATACAACTTTGGTTGTTGAGCTAATATTGTAGTTGTTAAATAGTTATTACTGATTTACAGAGGCGGAAAGGGGCGTGTCCAAATTTTACAAAAACCTTGAGACAGTGCAATATATATGTATGTTGTCGCAAAATTTGATGACTCAAGCTCTTATAGTTTCTGAGATCCAGGTGTTCATACAGACAGACAGACGGACAGACGGTCAGACGGACAGACAGACATGGCTCAATCGACTCGGCTACTGATACTGAGTCAGAATATATATAGTTTATGGGGTCGGAGATGCCTCCTTCTGCCTGTTACGCACATTTCCGTTCCGACAAACAATACAATAGTCCATGAATTTTTTTAAAATCCATGGCCTAAAAAGATAAATTCGTTGTTCTTTTTTCAAAAAAATCGGAGTGAGTATTTAGCATTTATTTTCTTTATTGAGATTTTCTATAACGTGGTTTTTAGTTCAGACTTGTACTGTGTCGTAGAATAGAGTCGACATTTGTAGTTCAATATGTTGTCTGTCATCTTCGTCTAATGGGCCAAAAATATATTGTCTAGGAGCCTACAGAATTTCGTTTGTTTCGTTTCGAGATGCGTATGCCATTAAATTTTCATTTAATTGTTTCGGCTTAATACTTTAACTGTGTAACGTTTTTGAATTATTTAATTAGACTATCGTATTAAATGTTTCTTCATCATCTGTAATATTTATTTGCTGGCATTAACGTTCTTTCGTTTTAGGCCATGGATTTAAGTAAATGCATGGTCTATTGTGTTTGTCGGAACGAAGAATGTGCGTGACAGCCAGAAGGTGGTATGTTTGACCCCATGAAATAAATTTATTTTAAATCAGCATTAACAGACAAGTCGATTGAGCCATGTCTGTCATTCCGTCTGTCTGTCTGTATGAGCGCCTAGATCTTAGAAACTATAGGAGCTTGTGCCATCAAATTTTGTGACCACCTTCGTGTATATTGTAGTGTATCAAATTCGGAGACGCATCTTCCCGCCTTGGTAAATCAGCAATAACTATTTAGAAGCTAAAATATAAACTCAACAACCAAAGTTGTACGCCACGAATGACAAATACTTTGGAATATAAGTAAGTAAAATATGATAAGAATTAGACGCATTTGAACGTTCAAATCTAATGTCAGACACACAGCATATTATTAAACTTATTATTTGCATTCAAAGGAAATAGAAATGGTTCACAATGAAACTTGGTTAGAAATGGTTAGAGTGTCGACCTATTAAGTATGTAGTCCTGGGTTTTATTTGTACGTGCGACGGTTTTGTGAGATGATTTTTTTCTATACCCTTCGACCATTGAAAATGGTCAAAAAAGGGTATACTAACTTTGTGCAAATGTATGTAACAGGCAGAAGGAGGCGTCGGAGACCCCATAAAGTATATATATTCTTGCTCAAGATCATAAGCCGAGTCGATTGAACCATGTCTGTCTGTCTGTCCGTCTGTCTGTGTGAACGCACAGATCTCAGCTATTATAAAAGCTAGAGTTACCAAATTTGGCAGGAAGAGTCCTGTGTACTATTAGCTAATCAAGTTTATTTCAAATGTTAGGTGCCACGCCCACCGCCTCCGCAAATCAATAATTTAATTTTTGAACATCTACTAAGCTCATTAAAATATCTACGTATTCTCGAAATTACAATCCGATCGGACAATAAACACAGAAGTTATTTAAGAAAGTATGTGCATAAAACCAAGTGCTTGTATCAGCTAAAAAGGGAGGCGGGCGAGCGCCATCTGTCGGCAATAATTTAAAATCATGCATATGTGTATGAATTTAACAAATTAAACTACACCGGAACATAAGTCGAAGGGTATCCCACTGTCGCGTGCAGCGCGACTGTGTTTTTTTTCTATTTTTAACACTCGCTTTTAGCATGCGACACTGGTTGTTATTTTGAACAATTATGATAATTTATATTTACATATTTTTACACTATTTAATATTAGGATAATAGTGTGTGGGAATTGGGGGAAGGTATACAGGGTAAAGCTACTGACTGGAGCTACCGTTGGACAGCATAGTCTATGTATGGTACATGAGTCTACCTCGGCAAAGGGGCTTAGACTTATAGGTTTTGCCGCTGCGCACAATATGATAGTTAGCAGTACAAGATTCCGTCATCTCAACATCCACAAAGCAACCTGGCTGTCACCTGATCGTCTGACTTGCAACCAGATTGATCATGTTGTGATCGATGCAAGACATGCGTCTAGCAAACTTGATGTGAGATCGTGCCGGGGTCCTAACATCGACTCTGACCACTACCTTGTCGCAGCCAAGGTTCGCGCACGGTTGTGTGTCGCGAAAATCTCACGCCAAGGTATGCCAAGAAAGCTTGACATCGAAAAGCTGCAATCACAACAGCACAGGGATGCCTTCTCCGCTCGACTCTCAGGCCGACTTGGCCAGCACCCTCCAACGCCTATAAATACGTCAGATATGTGGACGTGCATATCTACCGCCATTAATGCTTCTGCTGTGGAAATCCTTGGATTCCAACGTCCCCCAAAAACGGAATCCATGATCAGGAGTGTCGGGAAGCGACTGCGAAGCGCCTTTTCAGGATGAAGAAGCAGGAGATGGAAAGGCTTGAGTGTGAGAAGTTGGAGAATAGCAGGAGCAGGAATGATGCCCGCGACTTTTACCGGAGGGTCAAACGCATGACTCAAGGGTATAAGTCTGGATCGCTTGCCTGCAGGAGGGATGATGGAAATCTTGTCACAGATGCAGAGACAGTATTGAGGTTATGGAGGGATCACTTTGAAAGCCTTTTGGCTGGAGGCAACCAAGAGCCTGATGAAGAAGATCCACTAACCCCAATCAGAGAGTTGGTGTTGAAGTTCCCATCCCTAGCCATACGGAAGTCGAAGTCGCCATAAAACGACTTAAAAACAATAAAGCCGCGGGAGCGGACGGGCTACCGGCTGAACTGTTTAAGGCTGGAGGCGATGAGTTGGTAAGGAGCATGCACCAGCTCATTTGCAACGTATGGTTAGCGGAAAGCATGCCCAATGATTGGAATCTGAGTATGATCTGCCCCATTCTGAAGAAGGGTGATGCAACACAACGCACCAATTATCGTGGCATTCAGTCTTCTTCCCGTCGCATACAAAATTCTCACGAGCGTAATGTGTGAGCGACTTAAGCCATATGCTGAATCATTGATCGGACCGTATCAATGCGGCTTTCGCCCTGGTCGGTCCACAATCGACCAGATCTTCACACTACGCCAGATCCTGGAGAAAGCGTATGAGAAACAAAACCTGTTTGTCGATTTTAAAGCTGCTTTTGATAGTCCACGGCGAGGACGCCTGTACGCCACCATGTCTGAGCTTGGTATTCCTGCAAAGCTAGTACGGCTTTGTAGTATGACATTGAGCAACACCATCAGCTCTGTCAAGGTAGGAAATGACCAGTCCGAAACCTTCAGTACCAGGCGAGGTCTCAGACAAGGCGACTCGCTATCTTGTGTGCTCTTCAACCTGCTAATGGAGAGTGTCATAAGGAAAGCTGGAGTGCATCGAGGAGGCACAATACTGGCACAGAAATGTGTCCAGCTCCTTGGTTACGCTGATGATATTGACATCATTGGTCGTACCAAGCGTGATGTGACGGCGGCTTTTGGAGCTATTGAAAGAGAATCGGCTAGAGTTGGTTTGGAGTGAATATGGGCAAAACAAAGTTTATGGTGTGCAGTAACCGAGGGACGCGGCGTCTTGGCTCTCATCTTACTGCTGGAGACTATGACTTTGAGTCGGTCAAGGACTTTGTCTATCTAGGAACTGCAGTAACTAGCAACAACGATGTCAGCCTGGAGATCAAGCGGAGGATCACACTTGCCAATAGAAGTTACTTTGGGCTCAGTAGGCAAATGAACAGCAGAGCCCTCTCTCGAAAGACGAAGCTAACCCTTTACAAGGCACTCATCATCCTAGTGCTTCTATATGGTGCAGAAGCCTGGACTGTGACGCAGTCAGATGCAGCTGCTCTTGGTATCTTCGAGAGAATAATTCTTCGCAAGATCTTCGGACCTGTTTGCATTGGCAGAACCTACCGTATCAGGTGGAACGATGAGCTGTATAAGCTATATGGCGATGTGGACATAGTCAAGCGAATTAATATTCAGCGACTTCGCTGGCTTGGCCACATAGCTCGTATGGAGGGAACAACTCCAGCTCGATCCGTTTTCGATGCGGTAGTTGGCGGACAACGTAGGAGAGGAAGACCACGCGCACGTTGGAGAGACCAGATGGACGCAATTCTGGCGACGCTTGGGATCACCAACTGGCGGAGTCGCGCACAGGACAGAGGAGCGTGGAGGCAAATCGTGCATCAGGCTGTACCCCGTTAGGGGTGTTTATGCCATATATATATATATATATAATAGCGTGTAGGATAATATATAAGGAAATTACTTGTTTGGAGTAACGACAACATCAAGTTCATCAATGTTACATGTCGAACACACTCGAACGTTAATAAATACTTACCAATTGCAGTGAAATGAATTCAAAACAATTGACAAATGTGAATTTTCCAAACAAAAAGTAGTCTTAATCTGAGTGGCAATTTTATTTGGGACAATTTTTATACCCTTCGACCATTGAAAATGGTCAAAAAAGGGTATACTAACTTTGTGCAAATGTATGTAACAGGCAGAAGGAGGCGTGGGAGACCCGACAAAGTATATGTATTCTTGCTCAGGATCACTAGCCGAGTCGATTCAGCCATGTCTGTCTGTCTGTCCGGATGTCCGAATGTATGGATGACCAGATGAACACACAGATCTCGGCTATTATAAGAGCTAGAGACACCAAATTGGGCATGAAGATTTCTGTGTACCAGGCGCAGATCAAGTTTATTTAAAATGTAAGGTGCCACGCCCACCGCCCCCGCAAATCAATAATTTAATTTTTGAACTTAATTTATAAGCGCTGTATAAAAGATACAACTTTCTGACTTGAACAATTACTAAGCTGAATAAATTATCTACGTATTCTCGAAATTGCAATCCAACAATAAACACAGAAGACATTCAAGAAAGCATGAGCATAAAACCGATTGCTCGTGTCAGCTAACAAGGGAGGCAGGCGAGCGCGAGCGCTATCTGTTGGGAATAAATTTACAGTATGTACATATGTAGCTGTGTATGAATTTAACAAATTAAACTACACCGGAATATAGGTCGAAGGGTATCCCACTGTCGCGTGCGCGCGACTGTTGCTTTTCTTACTGGTTTTATTTTAAGTCCGGCAGTAAACCCACAGGTAAAATACCGTTGCGCTGGCCATAATTGAAAATAATACAATGTGGGTAAAAAGAAAAGAATGAAAAGGTATTGCAGGTGTAGTTGGGACTTGGCCCGAACAGGTGCGGGAGCGGAATTCGCACCAAATTGAAACTTCGCACTCCGGAAAAAATATTATTGAAGGATTAAAGTTTTAACTTTTAAGTGCAAAAACACTTCAATTAAATTGAATTGTGTGTTGCGTTAGCCCGAGCGATCTTCCTAGACTGCTTCCCCCTGCCCTCTTTGTCCACCACCACTCAGTTGGTAGTTTGGTGAAGTCACTGTGAAGCCGGCAAAGTCATGTGGCAAAGCGCATTTTCAGTCAAGAGAAATAAAAAGTTTCTGTTGCGGTTATTGTGGGCATAAAACAGGCAACAAAGTTGCTGCCACTTGCCAGTTACCGTTACAACGGTGTGTTTGTTTACCCCACGCGGTTCTCTCCTCAGGGCAGTATCGGGCAAAATTGGGATTTTCTAGCAGACCCACAAAATAAAATCAACATAACATAAATCAGCGAGGTCGAATTGATCGGGATTAGGAAAGTTTGAAAATATTTCTACGCAACTGAAATAAGTATTAGAGCCACGGTGGTGGTTTTGGAAAGCAAAAGAACTAGCACCACTGGACCAACTCTATTTGCTTTTTATACCCTTCAACCATTGAAAATTGTCAAAACAGGGATACTAACTTTGTGCAAATGTATGTAACAGGCAGAAGGAGGCGTGGGAGACCCCATAAAGTATATATTTTCTTGCTCAGGATCACTAGCCGAGTGGATTGAGCCATGTCTGTCTGTCTCTCTGTGTGAACACACAGATCTCAACTATGAAATAAAAAATAGAAACCAGTAAGAAAAGCAACAGTCGCGCGCACGCGACAGTGGGATACCCTTCGACCCATGATCTAGTGTAGTTAATTTGTTAAATCCATACACATGGCGCTCGCGCTCGCCCGCCTCCCTCGTTAGCTGTCACAAGCACTTGGTTTTATGCTCATACTTTCTTAAATAACTTCTGTGTTTATTGTCCGATTGGATTGTAATTTAGACAATACGAAGATATTTTACTCAGCTTAGTATATGTTGAAGTCAAAAAGTTGTATCTCTTATACAGCGCTTATAAATTGAGTTCGAAAATTAAATTATTGATTTGCAGCGGCGGTGGGCGTGGCACCCAACATTTGAAATAAACTTCATCTGCGCCTGGTACACAGAAACCTTCATGCCAAATTTGGTGTCTCTAGCTCTTATAATAGCTGAGATCTGTGTGTTCATCTGGTCATCCATACATCCGGACAGACAGATAGACATGGCTCAATCGACTCGGCTAGTGATCCTGAGCAAGAATATATATACTTTATGGGGTCTCCCACGCCTTCTTCTGCCTGTTACATACATTTGAACAAAGTTAGTATACCCTTTTTGACCATTTTCAATAAAGTATATATATTCTTGCTCAGGATCACTAGCCGAGTCGATTGAGCCATGTCCGTCTGTCTGTCCGGATGTCCTGATGTCCGTCTGACCAGATGAACACACAGATCTCAGCTATTATAAGCGCTAGAGATACCAAATTTGGAATGAAGGTTCCTATATACTCGGCGCAGATCAAGTTTATTTCCAACGTTGGGTGCCACGCCCACCGCCCCGGCAAATCAATAATTTAATTTTTGAACTCAATTTATAAGCGCTGTATAAAAGATACAACTTTCTGACTTCAACATATACTAAGCTGAGTGAAATATCTTCGTATTCTCTAAATTACAATCAAATCGGACAATAAACACAGAAGCTATTTAAGAAAGTATGAGCATAAATCCAAGTGCTTGTGTCAGCTAACAAGGAAGGCGGGCGAGCGCGAAGCGCGAGCGCCATCTGTCGGGATTAATTTTCAAGCATGTGCCTATGTGTATATGTATGAATTTAACAAATTAACACAAGATCATGGGTCGAAGGGTATCCCACTGTCGCGTGCCGCGCGACTGTTGCTTTTCTTACTGGTTAATATTATATTCCGACACGCCCCTTCCCGCCTCTGTAAATCAGTTATAACTATTTTTTTAGGCCATGGATTTTAAAAAAATTCATGATCTATTGTGTTTGTCGGAACGGAAATGTGCGTAACAGGCAGAAGGAGGCATCTCCGACCCCATAAACTATATATATTGTGACGCCACATAATATTATTTATATATGTATATATATTTCTTTAATTTAAAGTGTGGCGTCACATGAAGCGACGCCACACTATTGCATTTTTCTAATATTAAATAAATAGATACTTAAGCTACCTCTAAGTTTAGTATACCCTACAGTATTTCTTGGAGACATAAGCAGAAGCATAGGCAAGAGCAAGGGCGTAGGCAGAACATAGGAAACAGGGCACATGACGTAGGGAAACCCCAGTCGTTCGGCGCCCATGCCCAGCGCACACACAAGTTACGGTACCTCGGTACCCAGAGCCTGGTGCGCACACAAGTTACGGTACCTCGGTACCCAGAGCTGGTGCATACTCGAACACCTGCACAAGTAACGGTGCCTCGGGACCCAGAGCGCGAGCCTAGCACACGCACAAGTAACGGTGCTTGGGCACCCAGAGCTCGCGCACGGACAGCACAAGGCAACGGCATCACGGGCAGCGACGCTAAGCCAGTAGCGACGCTCAGCCAGCAGCGACGCTCAGCCAGCAGCGACGCTCAGCCAGTAGCGACGCTCAGCCAGCAGCGACGCTCAGCCAGCAGCGACGCTCAGCCAGCAGCGACGTGCAGCCAGCAGCGAAGCTAGGCAAGCAGCGGCGCCGTGCAGGCAGCGAAGTGCGAGCAGAGCACAGCAGCCAGGCACGATCGGCCGAAGGCAGCGGCGACATACGCAGCAGCGAGACATAGGCAGCGAAGCATAAGCAGCGAAACGAAAGCTGCGAAAACTAGGCCAAGGGCAGTCGTTCGTGAGCAGCTAAATAAGCCGGCAGCAAAGCTCTTCCCACGGGGAAATAACCAAGTGCAAAAGTGCAAGTTAAAGTCAGTGTCAGCCCAAGGACCTTAAAACTAAAGAAAACACGAGGATGAATCCTGTCGCAGGAGAATCGAGGTGAGCAGTAAAACTCAAATATTTAGAGCTCGGATTTTCGAGCTGCGTAATGGTGCGAAGTAGGCAGGAAGACAGGGACTACCTAGGATAAGAAACAGTGCGAGGAAATAATAAGCGATCTAGATAATAAAACCATGTTATTAATATACCGAAACGAAACCAGCCGTGATCATTTAAAAAAAACCCAGTGATAAGTTCTATCCCCTCTAGAGCATTTGTGCGAAAAGTGTCGTATACGTGTGTGCCCGTGTGAGTGTGTATTCGCAGAGTAGCGCTTTTCTGGCATGCCGGTGCTCCGCTGGCCAGTGAGCGTACACACGCACAGTCCGTATCGTGAGTGAACGTTAAGTGACGAGTGGGTGCGTGAGCGTGTTCTCTAACAAGTTTGCGGCGTGGTGGAATACACCAACGAGCGACTTGGGGAGTGCGAGCGAAAGTACCCGCGGCCACGTGCGCTCCTCACGATCAGCCGCCAGCCAGGCACGCGTGACACGCGACACACATACGTAAGCCCCAGCAGGACCACGTGGTGGTAAAAATCCAGGTGGAAAACCACATGGTCAACGAGTACACGTGCGTGACATAGACCACGTGTGTCCCCTATACCCTGTAATACCTCAGTAGGGCATGATCAACTAATAGCTTCCCTCTTACTAAAGTCATGATAGTCCTAGTTTTATATAAATTTTCTGTAAAGACCCCCCATACTTACAGATGGCGCCCGAGCAGGGACTACTATGACTAGACATTTAGTTTTGAGAATTTTTAACATCTTGCCGTGGATTAAAGCCCCACATAGCTAATTCATGCAGGGTATAGTAGGAAAACACAAATGCACACAGTTATGCATAGGTACACCAGGGTGAAACTTATCCTTAAGAACTCCACCGTCAGGGTCTCTCCCACTCCTGCCCTATCCCCCTCCCCTTCTCCAACCATTCCCCCCCTATCAGCGCTCCTCCGGCGGCGACAACGGTGGCCCCCACCGGAGTGACAGCAGTGGCTGCCGCTCCGGTGGCGTCTACTAGTGCCGCAGCCGCAGTGGCGCCGATAACTGTGGCACCCAAACCCCCAGTCATTGTGGTGACTGCCCCCAAGCCCACAACGGGCCGCACGATGCCGGTGGTCGGCAACAGGCGCCCCCTCGTCCCGTCAAGGCCCAGCGCAGTGCGGAAACCGCCTGCAGGGGTACCTCCGACGACCGGGGTCGCTAGGCGACCTCCCCCGAGTAGTTCCTCCAGACTGCCGAAGGGCATCCGGGGTAACGACTCTCGGGGGGCAAGGCAGGTGGCCTTGTCACCAAAGCCCTAAAGGAGGATGCCGAGCGCCATTAAGGTGCTCCAGGCGAACCTGCACCACGCCAGAGGAGCGTCCGCCACCCTGTGCAGGGTCGTCTGTGAAGACTCAATCAACCTGGCTCTCGTCCAAGAGCCGTGGTTGATCGGTGGCCACATCCGTGGACTATCGTGCGGATCATGTAAGTTATTATATGACCGTATGGGTGGTGCCCCTCGCACCGCTATTGTTGTAAATAACGATGTGAGACACTTCCCCTTACCTAATTTCATCCACAGAGACCTGGTGGCAACGGCTATTGAGGTAGCCACGGCCGATGGTGTCCGGGAGGTAGTGATCGCCTCTGCCTATTTTCCGGGCGACGTGGATGACGTTCCCCCCACAGAGGTGCGGCGGCTAGTGGACTTCTGCCGCTCACACAACAAGCCGCTTGTGATCGGCTGTGATGCAAATGCGCATCACACGATCTGGGGAAGCAGCGACGTCAATAAACGTGGTGAGTCCCTTTTAGAATATCTATTGTGCTGTCAATTAGATGTCGCTAACATAGGGTGTAAGCCTACCTTTATTAACGCCATTAGGGAAGAGGTTCTGGACCTTACCCTAGTCAGCAACTCTATTGCGAGTTCGCTGGCCAACTGGCGGGTCACAGACGAAGCTACTTTGTCGGACCATCAGCACATTAGGTTCGACCTCCCTGGCCAAGTCGAGATCCGCCAGAACTCCTTCTGTCCCAAAAAGACAAACTGGGAACTCTTCAAAGCCTCTGTGGCTTTCAAAGCAGACTCGTTGATCAGCAACCCCAATTCTATCAGTGAGATAGAACTTGCTGCCAACATGCTTCAAGATGTGCTAATCACATCCTTCGAGGACAGCTCTGTTCGGAAGACCCTTAAAGTCAACCGTAAAGTTCCATGGTGGAACGAGGAACTGGCTGCTCAAAGAAGGAAGGTTAGAAGCCTATTCAACAAGGCCAGATCTAACCGTGTCAATTGGGATGTCTATAGGGACGCTCTCACTAATTATAACAAGAACATTAGACGTGCTAAGCGCGATACGTGGCGCAGCTACTGTGGTAGCATTGAATCGTTGCCAGAGGTAGCGAGACTCCACAAAGTATTGGCCAAAGGGTCGTCTAATGGGATAGGGCTTCTTAAAAGAGCAGATGGTTCTTTCACTCAAGATCGCAGGGAAGCACTTGACCTTCTGCTACAAGTCCACTTCCCAGGTTCTGTGGCGAACCCAGATCTATCCAGTCACGATGACGCCACCTTGTCACCGAACTCTCGTGGGTCCAGTCTATCAGGAACCATCTTCGACCCCGAAAAGGTCAAATGGGCTGTAGATTCCTTCGCTCCCTTCAAAGCCCCAGGGGGCGATCAAATCTTTCCAGCCCTCTTACAAAACAGCCTGGATCACATTCTTGATCCGCTGGTCGGCCTTCTTAGGGCTAGTCTCACTTGGGGTTACATACCCATCTCTTGGAGGAGAGTCAATGTGGTATTCATTCCCAAACAGGGGAATCGTCCCCCTGATCAGCCTAAGTCATATCGGCCGATCAGTCTTACCTCCTTTCTGCTAAAGACGGCGGAAAGGCTCGTAGACCTGCACATTCGGTGCTCTCTGCAGAAAACTTATCCTCTGCACCCCACGCAGTTTGCGTATATAGCCGGAAGATCGACGGAGGTCGCTCTCCACAAGCTGGTTGGTAACATCGAAAGAGCCCTCGCATCCAAGAACATTGCTCTGTGCTCCTTTCTTGATATAGAGGGTGCTTTCGATAATACCGGCTACGGGTCTATTTCTGCTGCGCTGGAGCGCAGAAATATCGCCCGCCCCCTAATCCGATGGATTGATGCTATGCTCAAACACCGGACTATTTCCTCTACCTTGGACTCTACGACCGCTTTTATTAGTGCGGTGAAGGGATGTCCCCAGGGAGGGGTCTTATCCCCCTTACTCTGGTCCCTAGTAGTTGATGAACTACTGAGCATCCTTGCAGAACAGGGCGTGGTAGCAATCGGCTACGCTGACGACCTGGCTATCGTAGTGAACGGCAACTTTGCCAACACCGTGACAGAGCTGATGCAATCTGCTCTGAACACGGTTCGTAGATGGTGCGAAGATGTTGGTCTGAGCATCAATCCACAAAAGGCAATTATCGTTCCCTTCACTAAGCGCCATTCCGTTGACATAGGACAATTGCACATTGGCGGCTCTCCCGTGGGACTTTCCAGTGAGGTTAAATATCTAGGGGTAACTCTCGATAAAAGACTGAACTGGAACTCCCATTTAAACAACACCCTATCAAAGGCTACTCATGCCATGTGGGCCTGCAGAAGATTCTTTGGCAGGATCTGGGGTCTCAAATCCTGCACCATTCGGTGGCTATTTGAGATGATGGTAAGACCTATCGTTACCTACGCTGCCATTGTATGGTGGCCAAAGGTTACGCAGGTCACTGCCATCAACAAATGCACTAAACTGCATAGGCTGTTGTGCCTGTCTTTAACGGGTGCACTTCGCACCTGTCCCACAGCAGCAATGGAATCGATATTGAATTTGACTCCTCTGCATATTCAAATACAAGAAGTCGCCGCTAGTAGTCTTCTTAGAATCAAGCTTCAATCTGGGCTTCTAGCTACCGAATCGGGGCACGCTAGACTTATCAAAGACATTCCTGGCTTAGAGATCTGCTCTAGATCAGATTCCATGACCAAGGAACTCTTCTTTGGTGCAAAATTTAGAACCCTCATCCCGGACCGGAGGGACTGGGATGCTGGCAACCCATCAGTGACCCTCACGGTATACACTGGTATACTGACGGGTCAAAGACTGATCATGGGGTTGGAGCTGGAATACATGGTCCCAACTCCAAAACCTCGATTGCTATGGGCAAGTGGCCCACGGTTTTTCAATCCGAGGTTCATGCCATCGAGTTCTGCTGTCATCTTATTCTTGAGAAGGGGATCAGAGGAGCGAATATCTACATCTTCTCGGATAGCCAAGCTGCTATTCTAGCCCTCTCCTCAAAAAGAGTAGGTTCACGTATGGTGGCTGACTGTTGGAACTGCCTTCAGAGGCTTTCCAATAGGAATAAAGTTACCCTTCTATGGGTACCTGGTCACTCTGGTTTCCAGGGCAACGAGCTAGCGGATGAACTAGCGAGGGCGGGGTCATCAGCCCCTCTGCATGGCCCCGAACCCTTCTGTGGCGTGGGGTGGTCTACTATTTCATCCCTTGTGAAAGCATGGGCGGTTAGGTTGACCGAACGCTACTGGTTCTTCCAACCAGGGATGAGGCAGGCTAGAGAGCTTACGAATCCCTCGGTTAAGCGAAGAACAAACTTACTCTCCAGGAGAGATCTCTATCTCCTTGTTGGTTACCTTAGTGGCCACCATTTGGTGAACTACCACCTCACAAAAATGCGTCTGTCCTCTGATGCAGAATGCAGGCTCTGTAAAGAGGACGACGAAACCACTAAACACATCCTGTGTGATTGTCCAGCCTTGGTTTGGATTAGGAGGAAACATCTGCACGTGGAAACCGCAGTTCCCGAGCACATTGTCCGTTCCTCGACAAAAGACCTGTTATGCTTCATCAGGGAAGCGGAACAGCTTTTGTCATGTTAGGGAGAGCATTATGGGTACAAAAGATCGTTCTGGTCGCAGTGCCTCGCCCCTTCTCTGCTGGGAGACTCCCTCTCCAAATAATAATATGCATAGGGCATCAGTAGCCAACAAGACACACGTACATCGACGCAGGCATACGAAACATAGTTCTTTGATATAAATTTGTCGTAGGACAAGGTCCACCCATGTCTACGACTACTGCGCACACTGACGTATGCGCCAAGATTTAGACTCTCTGATTTGTTTTACACCGCTTAACCATTTTTCCCCGCGCCGACAATGCCTGAGCGGCGACATCGCCCATGCAAAGGGTATACAATACTCGGTACCGGACACCGAGGAATCGCGTCCAGACCCACAAGTAGTCAACATCGACAACGCTGACACATATTGTTATACCCTGTGTACATCCTGCGAGAACATTTTCTACGAGCAAGTACTCTGTTGATCCTGCGAGAACATTTTTTTCCTGTGAAACATTTATGAATAAAAACGGAGTCGCGTCCGGACCCACACGTAGTCAACATCGACAACGTTGACACACGTGTTCTTTATACCCTGTGCGCATCCTGCGAAAACATTTCCTGCGATCAAGTATTTCGTTGATCCTGTCATCGCGAGAACATTTTTTTTCCTGTGAAACATTTACAAGTAAAAAAAAATACAAACGCTACAGTCAGGTGCTGACTGTATAAGGCCATGGATTATCATAGTATACCGTAAAAAAGTTTGTAAATAACAGAATAGAATCGCAGCTCGAATTTTCCAAATAATCAGTACCTAGGGAACACCAAAGGGTAGCTACTGCAAATGTAATGGATTTAGTTGTTCTTAAAAAGTTAAATTTTGGTGACCTACGAGTCAACTTGAGATGTTCTGCGCAACTTAAATATTCCCCAAATTAATTAATTTCTGCAATCTGCAGACATAGATAACTTATTTATATTTGGATATTTATAAAAATGAAAATTCCGCAATGAAAATTGCGCTTTTTTTGGATTAATATTAAAAATTTGGCGGAGATTAATTTTATACAGTTTACGACGCCACGCGCAATTAACGAACAGAAGAAGAAGAACGCATAGACAAAGCAGAAGCGAAGTGTCACAACCATTAGACTGAGCGAGAGGGCAATAGGTATATGTATGCATTTCTAGCGTGTACCAAAATTTATTTCATGTGCTTGTTGTTGATTTTTTGGCACGGGCTGGAGTTGTTCAGTGGCTGAGTGGATTATGTCTCGGACTGTAAGGACATTTTTTGTTTTTCATGCGTGCAATAATGTGTGTTGAAGTGGGATGCCAATACATACATGTGGATATGCAGACATGTATGTATGGGTGTCCCACTCGCACATTCACAACTTTTAAAGGGCTTGTAGTGAAACGGTGGAACTATCGTCTGCTTATGATGGTGCCGGGCTGCCAGATCGGGCTCATATCGATGAGGCTGCGTCGCTGTTATGTTCTAACATTCTAATTGCAAAATATTGAGAGCAAAACAAAATAACAATATCCAATAAGAATCATATTGAACTTGCAAAGTCATAACAGGCAAAATACGGAAAGAGTGACGGCATTGAAGAACGCATTGTTTACTTTTGGCTCGCATCTTTTTGATGCGTTTGATAAAAATAGTAAACATTATTTATAAATAATTAATATTATTTGTAACTATTATAATTTTATTTTATATAAAACAAAATGAGGAAAAACTATATTTTATTGAAATTTAATTAAATAATTTAATTTGTTTGTAGCTGCTATTTCACAGCCCGCTTGACTATAACTTTTCTTTTAGTTTATTAGAATAAAATAATCAAAACAAAATAAAAAATAAATAATTAATAAATGAAAATTCCCACCCGCCTCACCGTGAGTTGAACGGAACACACCACAAACAAACTCACAGTTTTTTTAATTTGCCGTCCGCCACTCTAACCACTCGGCCGTCGCCTCACTTCTGGGCCTCTCGGCAAAGCTGCATTGTGAACCAATTCTGTTACCATACAATGCAAATAAAAAGTTTAAAATGCTGTGTGTCTGACGCTAGATTCGAACCTCGGTATGCTTGTGTAAATTAGGTCTGCTTAAGTATATATGTTCAAAGTGAGTTTAATTCGTATCATATCTCACTTATTTATAGTCCGATTCAAATGAAATTTTCACATAACGCCCGTGGCAAGGTATTTGTCATGTAAGATATACAACTTTGGTTGTTGAGTTAATATTGTAGTTGTTAAATAGTTATTACTGATTTACAGAGGCGGGAAGGGGCGTGTCCAAATTTTACAAAAACTTTGAGACACTGCAATATATATGTATGTTGTCGCAAAATTTGATGACTCTAGCTCTTATAGTTTCTGAGATCTAGGTGTTCATACAGACAGACAGACGGACAGACGGACAGACGGTCAGACGGACAGACGGACAGACAGACATGGCTCAATCGACTCGGCTACTGATACTGAGTCAGAATATATATAGTTTATGGGGTCGGAGATGCCTCCTTCTGCCTGTTACGCACATTTCCGTTCCGACAAACACAATAGTCCATGAATTTTTTTAAAATCCATGGCCTAACGAGAACATTTCCTTCGGTGCGCGTAAACGTTTTCGTGATCGAGATATTGTTATCGTGGACTAAAAAGAGAATCGAGATCCGAGTCGCGAGTAGTCAACGACGTTGACCGACAACAATACCCTGTACACACCCTGGGTGAACTTTTTTTCTTCGTGATCGAGCTATTCGTTGAGCAGGGCCTCAAAGCGAATATTTTCGTGAACGGGCACGAAAATAGTGAACAGTGAATCAAGACCGGACAAGAAACATTTCAGTGACGCACGGCACACATACCTCGCGAGCATTTTTCCTGATTTTTTTTAACATCGTCAACAAATACAAAATCAAACTAGTCCAACATGGGAACACGCTGGATCGCTTTCCGTAGGAAGAGCGAGCTGCAACTCATCCTCAAGGAGTTCGGGCTGGACACGAGTGGTACAGTGGAGGAAATGCGGAGCCGTCTGGTAGCATTCTCCAGTCAAGGGGACCTGTCGAAGGAACAGCTGCAACGACTGATGGAGCTGGAGGCCACTTTAGGCAATGCAGTTACACCGGAGCCGAAACAGCCTGGAGCATGCTCACGCGACCCCTCTCCGGCACCAAACGCGACATTTCCAGCCGGTAGTAGGACCAGCGAACCAAGCCGTCGATGGATAGACCCATACGAGTTGGCCGACTGTGTACGGACATGGGGCGTAGCTTTCAATGGCGACGCCACTGACCCTTGGAGATTCATAGAGCAGCTGGAAGAAAAGGCAGAGATGTACAGCATTGATGTCCAACAACTACCGCATGCTGTAGCACACGTGCTAACGGGCCAAGCCGAGGTCTGGTTTAGAGTCAACACCCTCTACCGAGTCACCTGGGAGGAGTTTAAACATGAGTTCATGGAGTTTTTCCTCCCCCCGCGCTATTTTCAACGACTGGAGGACGAGATCCGGAGCCGCACCCAACGCCTAGGTGAGCGATTTCGAGATTACGCACTGGCACTACGGCTGATGATGCGCCGTGCCAGGTATACCCAGGAGCAGGAGCTGGACAGGATTTATGATAATATGACGCCGGAGTATCAACTGTTCACCCGCCGTCACGAGTTTGGAACGCTGGCTCAGCTGAGCAAACTCGTGACAACGTACGAAACGACGAAGGAGCTGCAACGCCAAGCAACAGGGCAGTTTGACCGACGGAGGGAGAGCCCGAAGCCACCGAACCCGCCAGTGACGAACAACGCACCGACAACAACAGTGACCCCCACAGCAGCGACAGCCACTCCCCACACAACACCAATAGGGGCGACAAAGGGCGACCTGCAGCGCGTGTGCCACAATTGCGCTCAGCCTGGGCATTTACAGGCGGACTGCCGTAATAGCCGCGTGTTGTTCTGTTGGGACTGCCGTCGACACGGCGTTCGCACTGTGGACTGCTGTCGACAAACCACGTCGGGAAATGCTGCGCGTCTTTCAGCCGATGGGGAACAACTTGGAGACGCCGCACCGCAGTTCCCAGGAATAGCACCTCTGAGGTGCGGGAGGGGACGTGTCACCGCAAATGTTCGCATCGAGGGAACAACAATGGACGCCACAATCGACACGGGAGCCACGCGCAGCTTTATTAGCGAGCGTATGGCGGCCAGGCTAAGCACACCGGAGAACGAGCGAGCAGCACTAATCCGGATCAAGCTGGCGGATGGATCATCACGAGCCGTGACACGAGCCTTGCGGGTGAGGATCCAGCTGGGAGAGAGAGAGACGACAGTACCAGTGCTGGTACTGCCCGTCATCTTAGACGACGTGATCCTGGGAACGGACTTCCTGTGCGGCATCGAAGCGACTCTCAAGTGTGGCCGCGCAGAGTTACGCCTGCAAAGCACACTTGGGGAGGCAGCACCGATGCCCGGGACATCCCACCAAGCGACGGAGGACGCGGTGGCCCAAAACAAGGACGAGGTTGCGGGCTTACCACCGATTTGTCCCGTCGCACAGCAAAGGAATCCGTTTAGGCAGCCCAGAGCAAGAAAAGGACAACGAGACACCGAGGGACAAGGCAGGACACCAGAGCAAGTACAACGAGACACCGAGGGACAAGGCAGGACACCAGAGCAAGTACAACGAGACACCGAGGGACAAGGCAGGACACCAGAGCAAGTACAACGAGACACCGAGGGACAAGGCAGGACACCAGAGCAAGTACAACGAGACACCGAGGGACAAGGCAGGACACCAGAGCATGTACAACGAGACACCGAGGGACAAGGCAGGACACTAGAGCAAGTACAACGAGGCCCCGAGGTTGGCCAGCAGAGAGAAGGACAACGAAGCACAGAGGAACCAACACGAGCAGAGAAAACTCAGCGAGGCACCGAGCACCGGCGAAGCACAGAGGGATCAGCAGGAGACAGAGAGGGACAACCGAGGAAACGAGACGAGGTTGGCCAGCAGAGAGAAGGACAAGGAGACAGCGAGGGACAATCCAGGGCACCAGAGAAGACTCAGTGAGGGACCGAGCACCGGCGAAGCACAGACGTAACAGCGGGACAGGACGACGTACATGAGCAAAGCGCAGAGGGACAACCGAAGAAACAAGGCCGCCGGGAGTGGAAGCCGGGCATCGAGGACTAAGTCCTGCAGTCGGCGGATTCGCCGCCAAGTTGGCACCCCTTACCGAGTCGTGAGCTACGACCATCGAGGGTCAACAGGTACCGGGTGGGGTAGACTAAAAACGAATAAAAAAAAAAAAAATGCTTGTAATCACATGACATGTACTTACTCGTAAGATAGTATTAGTTTTCACGCTTCCCACCATAGTAGGGACCACTAGCAACAGAAGACCATATTTCTAAGTAACCTCTTTATAATTCAAGCCCCGAGTCGGATCGCGAATGGCACCGGCTAGTCCAGCGATCAACGGGGGACGGGGTCATCGACCCGATGGATGACGAGGGGGACTTCAGCGATATGCCTCCCCTAGTCCCTCGAGAGACGGTCCCCGCCGCCACTAGTATCCCCGAGCCCGACGAGATGCTGGAATGGATACCGGAAGTAGCCGACCTCGTCACCACCCACCGATTTGGCGACCATTTCCTGGCGACCTGGCACCCCTGCAGTCCAGGAGCCGACCGCCCACCCGGAGGAGACAGGGCACTATAGCCCCATCGGTGAGACCGACAACGAGGGACGTTCGCCCCTGCCATCGCAAACAGCGGCCTCTCCAGTCACACCACCACCGACCACAGAGGAAATACCGACCGCAAGCCAGGCTTGCACGATGGAGGACGACCTGGTCTTCCCACAAGTGGGATCCTGGCGCATCATTACACCCCCCCCCCCCTTAAGAGCATTCTTAAAGGGAGGAGTGTATATATGAAGGTGCGCGCCGGGCCGTTCTCCTCGTCCTCCGAGGAGGGGTCGGATGACGACGAGGACCCCGCATGTCCCACTTGGCGACCGGTGCTAGACCACCGCCTCGAGCTCGGGCAGGCGTTGCTGGCGATGGTGCAGACGGAGCCCTCCGACGCCCCGTTGCCCGACCCCGTAACACCGGCTACTCCGCCGGTCCAAGGTCGACGACACCCCGAACAGTGGGCTCCCGCACCCAGCGATTGGAGGGTGCCCACGTTCGACCACTGGTTACCCCGACGAGCGATCGAGAAGGTGCAAGCCCGCATGAAGCGGCACCCCCGTAAAGTGGCGTACCTGTTGGTCGAGGGAGACGGCGTTAAATACCGCGCACGGGTCAACCAGCACGGCGCAGTGACCTTCCACGAGCGGAAGTGAAGTCCACCCCATCTATTTTGGCACGCGTCCACCTAATCCCCGGTGAAGTAAGGGGGGGTGTGACGCCGCATGGAGCGACGCCACATAATATTATTTATATATATATATTTCTTTAATTTAAAGTGTGGCGTCACATGAAGCGACGCCACACTATTGCATTTTTCTAATATTAAATAAATAGATACTTAAGCTACCTCTAAGTTTAGTATACCCTACAGTATTTCTTGGAGACATAAGCAGAAGCATAGGCAAGAGCAAGGGCGTAGGCAGAACATAGGAAACAGGGCACATGACGTAGGGAAACCCCAGTCGTTCGGCGCCCATGCCCAGCGCACACACAAGTTACGGTACCTCGGTACCCAGAGCCTGGTGCGCACACAAGTTACGGTACCTCGGTACCCAGAGCTGGTGCATACTCGAACACCTGCACAAGTAACGGTGCCTCGGTACCCAGAGCTTGTGCGCGCACAAGTAACGGTGCCTCGGGACCCAGAGCGCGAGCCTAGCACACGCACAAGTAACGGTGCTTGGGCACCCAGAGCTCGCGCACGGACAGCACAAGGCAACGGCATCACGGGCAGCGACGCTAAGCCAGTAGCGACGTGCAGCCAGCAGCGAAGCTAGGCAAGCAGCGGCGCCGTGCAGGCAGCGAAGTGCGAGCAGAGCACAGCAGCCAGGCACGATCGGCCGAAGGCAGCGGCGACATACGCAGCAGCGAGACATAGGCAGCGAAGCATAAGCAGCGAAACGAAAGCTGCGAAAACTAGGCCAAGGGCAGTCGTTCGTGAGCAGCTAAATAAGCCGACAGCAAAGCTCTTCCCACGGGGAAATAACCAAGTGCAAAAGTGCAAGTTAAAGTCAGTGTCAGCCCAAGGACCTTAAAACTAAAGAAAACACGAGGATGAATCCTGTCGCAGGAGAATCGAGGTGAGCAGTAAAACTCAAATATTTAGAGCTCGGATTTTCGAGCTGCGTAATGGTGCGAAGTAGGCAGGAAGACAGGGACTACCTAGGATAAGAAACAGTGCGAGGAAATAATAAGCGATCTAGATAATAAAACCATGTTATTAATATACCGAAACGAAACCAGCCGTGATCATTTAAAAAAAACCCAGTGATAAATTCTATCCCCTCTAGAGCATTTGTGCGAAAAGTGTCGTATACGTGTGTGCCCGTGTGAGTGTGTATTCGCAGAGTAGCGCTTTTCTGGCATGCCGGTGCTCCGCTGGCCAGTGAGCGTACACACGCACAGTCCGTATCGTGAGTGAACGTTAAGTGACGAGTGGGTGCGTGAGCGTGTTCTCTAACAAGTTTGCGGCGTGGTGGAATACACCAACGAGCGACTTGGGGAGTGCGAGCGAAAGTACCCGCGGCCACGTGCGCTCCTCACGATCAGCCGCCAGCCAGGCACGCGTGACACGCGACACACATACGTAAGCCCCAGCAGGACCACGTGGTGGTAAAAATCCAGGTGGAAAACCACATGGTCAACGAGTACACGTGCGTGACATAGACCACGTGTGTCCCCTATACCCTGTAATACCCCAGTAGGGCATGATCAACTAATAGCTTCCCTCTTACTAAAGTCATGATAGTCCTAGTTTTATATAAATTTTCTGTAAAGACCCTGGCGAGACTGAGATATGTACCCCAGCCTGAGAAAACATCCTTACAATATTCTGAATCAGTATCAGTAGCCGAGTCTATTGAACCATGTCTGTCTGTCCGTCAATCCGTCTGACCGTCTGTCTGTCTGTATGAACACCTGGATCTCAGAAACTATAAGAGCTAGAGTCATCAAATTTTGCGACAACATACATATATATTGCAGTGTCTCAAAGTTTTTGTAAAATTTGGACACGCCCCTTTTCGCCTCTGTAAATCAGTAATAACTATTTAACAACTACAATATTAGCTCAACAACCAAAGTTGTATATCTTACATGACAAATACCTTGCCACGGGCGTTATGTGAAAATTTCATTTAAATCGGACTATTAATAAGTGAGATATGATACTAATTAAACTCATTTTGAACATATATACTTATTTAAGCAGATCTAATTTACACAAGCATACCGAGGTTCGAATCTAGCGTCAGACACACAGCATTTTAAACTTTTTATTTGCATTGTATGGTAACAGAATTGGTTCACAATGCAGCTTTGCCGATGGGCCAAGGAGTGAGACAATGGCCGAGTAGTTAGAGTGGCAGACGGCAAATTAAATTGACTGTGAGAGAGTGCGTGTGCGTGTGCTCAACTCCCGGTTGAGGCGGGTGCGAATTATCATTTATTAATTATTTTGTTTATTTACTTTATTCTAATAAACTAAAAGAAAAGTTGCAGTCAAGCGGGCTGTGTAATATAGCAGCTACAAACAAATTAAATTATTTAATTAAATTTCAATAAAATATAGTTTTTCCTCATTTTGTTTTCATACTATGTTATGCAATAAAATTATAATAGTTACAAATAATATAATAAAGTTTAAAGTTATAAATAAAGTTGGTAATTATTAAATATGTGCCCTCAGCAGCGATTTTTTATAAATTTTTTTTACAGGTAGGGCTATATTTATGATGAATTTATTGAATGACAGAAGTCTCGGACTCTTTTAGTTTTTTTTTAATTGAATTTAGAAAATAATTAAATTTTGCATGTATTTTGTTGTTGCGTTTTTGTGTACGGCGCCAGTCTGCCTGCAACATTTAATAATTACCATATTTAATAATTACCATAAAGTTTACTATTATTATTATATTTAGCACGCATCAAAAAGACGCGAGCCAAAATTAAACAATGCGTTCTTCAATGCCGTCACTCTTTCCTTATTTTGCCTGTTATGACTTTGCAATTCAATATTATTCTTATTGGATATTGTTATTTTGTTTTGCTCTCAATATTTTTCAATTAGAATGCTCGAACATAACAGCGATCATAAGCCTGTGGCGACGCAGCCTCATCGATATGAGCCCGATCTGGCAGCCCGGCACCATCATAAGCAGACGATAGTTCCACCGTTTCACTACAAGCCCTTTAAAAGTTGTGAATGTGCGAGTGGGACGCCCATACATACATGTCTGCATATCCACATGTATGTATTGGCATCCCTCTTCAACACACATTATTGCACGCATGTATGTACATGCATATGTACAATACAATTAGATTTGGAGTTGCTGTTGTGTACCAACGAAAGAAAACTAAGTTCTAATTGCATATATTGCGTACCAAAAACTTAAAAAACCGGCTACCGCCACCGCCCCTTTTCAATGTTTTGAGCTTTTAAAATATTTTAATGAAAAATAATGAAAAACAAAAAATTTCACATGCCGATCGTGGTAGCAATCGAACTCCGAAACACGGTCAACATTGTGGGCCTTACAGTCCGAGACACAATCCACTCAGTCACTGAATAACTCTGGCTAGTGCCAAAAAATCAGCAAGAAGCACATGAAATAAATTTTGGTATGCGCTAGAAATGCATACATATACCTATTGCCCTCTCGCTAAATCCATTACATATGCAGTAGCTACCCCTTGGTGTTCCCTAGGTACTGATTATTTTTGATAATCCGTGGAAAATTCGAGCGGCGATTATATTCTGTTATTTACAAACTTGTTTACGGTATACTAAGATAATCCATGGCCTTATACAGTCAGCACCTGACTGTAGCGTTTGTATTTTTAATAGTTGGACACGCCCCTTCCCGCCTCTGGAAATCAGTTATAACTATTTAAAAGCTACAATATTAACTCAACAACCAAAGTTGTATATCTTACATTACAAATACCTTGCCAGGGGAGTTTTGGAAGTTTTCTATAAATTTACTTTATTTTTTTTTTTTAGGAGGAGTGCTAATTATACCCTTCGACCATTGAAAATGGTCAAAAAAGGGTATACTATCTTTGTGCAAATGCATGTAACAGGCAGAAGGAGGCATCGGAGACCCCATAAAGTATATATATTCTTGCTCAGGATCACTAGCCGAGTCGATTGAGCCATGTCTGTCCGGATGTATGGATGACCAGATGAACACACAGATCTCAGCTATTATAAGAGCTAGAGACACCAAATTTGGCATGAAGGTTTCTGGTACCAGGCGCAGATGAAGTTTATTTCAAATGTTGGGTGCCACGCCCACCGCCCCCGCCAATCAATAATTTAATTTTTGAACTTAATTTGTAAGCGTTGTATAAAAGATACAACTTTCTGACTTTAACATATACTAACCTGATAGTTATATCTACTTTTTCTCTTAATTGCAATCCGATCGGACAATAAACACAGAAGTTATTTAAGAAAGTATGAGCATAAAACCAAGTGCTTGTGTCTACTGTCGCGTGCAGCGCGACTGTGGCTTTTTTCTATTTTTAGGGCAAAGTTTTCTCTTGATTGTTATGTATCGGTCCCTTCCAGTCTGCAAGGCCGACCCAACTTTATTGTTTGCGTTTTATTTTGCTTTTAGTGCAGCATTACCGTTTGGTTCTTGCACTTTTGTTTTCGCTGACTCAGTGAGAGCGTGCAGCCAACGACAAAATTGAGCGGGCTGTCGATATTGCTCCAGCTGTTGTTGTTGGAGATCGCGGGGTTTGTGTCGGAACTAGAAGTGCGGGAGAGTACGAGCGCGCTCTTTCTTGATTTGTTGGTAAACAAAGAAAGGTACGGCGGGCTATGGGTTATTGACCGCACGTTGTCTGCGTTTGCAGTTGGCGCGGAAACATAGGAAAAGTATGCGTTGTTTTATTTAATTATTGTTTTTATTTAAATAAAATTAAAATAAATAAATTCACAATATATGTTTGAACGATCTTTGCATCGCACAGAGCGTCTCTTTCGCTTTCTGGTTATATATTTATTTTATATTATTCAATCACTTCACTAATCAACCGATTTTTTACGGAGCCCGATAAAAACACGTCTTCACACGACAGCGGTTGATTCGGCCATAATTTGAAAGTCAAGAATAACACAGCCCCACAAAAAAAAAAAGTTTCATGATCTGGGTATGTATTTTGGGTCGCTGAATCTGAATCCGAGGTCAGAATTTTGCCATCACGTCTGGACTTCGACATAACCTCACAAAACTGAAAAACCTTAAAATATCCCCCAAAAGATATAGAATCCGGATCGGAGCATGCGATATATGTTTTAACATGTATATTCTCCTTCTAAATCCGAATTCGAAGTCAAAATTTACGTGGCACTTCTGAGTTTCGACTTAACCTCAAAAAACTCGAAACATTTTTGAAGCCCCAAAAAATAATGGGGGGCCGTGATCGGGTCGTGCAATATATGTTTTTAGACCTTCCAAATCCGAATCCAATGTCAAAACCAGACAATCACGTCTGAATTTTAACCTAACCTAAAAAATTTTTTAAAAACTTCCAAAATTTTGAATTTTTTTGATAATTTATTACGGGATTTATGCAAATATATAGTACAAGTAAAGTATTTGATTTATGGTTTTTATACCCTTCGACCATTGAAAATGGTCAAAAAAGGGTATACTAACTTTGTGCAAATGTATGTAACAGGCAGAAGGAGGCGTGGCAGATCCCATAAAGTATATATATTCTTACTCAGGATCACAAGCCGAGTCGATTGAGCCATGTCTATCTGTCTGTCTGTCCGTCTGTCTGTGTGAACGCACAGATCTCAGCTATTATAAAAGCTAGAGTTACCAAATTTGGCAGGAAGACTCCTGTGTACTATAAGCTGATCAAGTTTATTTCAAATGTTGGGTGCCACTTCCACCGCCCCCGCAAATCAATAATTTAATTTTTTAACTTAATTTGTAAGCGCTGTATAAAAGATACAACTTTCTGACTTAAACATATACTAAGCTCATTAAAATATCTACGTATTCTCGAAATTTCAATCCGATCGGACAATAAACACAGAAGTTATTTACGAAAGTATGAGCATAAAACCAAGTGCTTGTATCAGCTAACAAGGGAGGCGGGCGAGCGCAAAGCGCGAGCGCCATCTGTCGGCAATAATTTAAAAGAATGCGCATTTGTATATGTGTATGAATTTAACAAATTAAACTACACCGGAACATAGGTCGAAGGGTATCCCACTGTCGCGTGCAGCGCGACTGTGGTTTTTTCTATTTTTATTAGTTAAAATACAGCTTTGACGCAAAAAATCATTTCTCGTATGAATCTATTGCGTATACTGATAAAACAATACTCAAAAGGGGGTATACCAACAGAAAAGAATTTTTTATATAAAATTTGAATACACCCTAATCCAATATTAAAAAAAATGCAAAATGTTGCAAGTTTTTAAAAAAATTGTTAGGTTAGGTTAAAATTCTGACGTGATAGGCTAGTTTTGTTTTCGGATTCGGAAGGTCAAAAAATATATAAAAAGATATATCGCATGACCCGATCACGACCCCCCATTAATTGTTGGGGCTTCAAAAATGTTTCAAGTTTTTTGAGGTTAACTCGAAACTTCGACGTGCAAGGTAAATTTTGACTTCGGATTCTGGCTAAGAAGGTCAAAATACATTTTAATTCATATATCGCATCCCCAGATCAAGATTCTATATGTTTTTGGGGCTATTCTAAGGTATTTCAGTTTTGTGAGGTTAAGTCCAGACGTGATGGCAAAATTCTGACCTCGGATTCAGATTCAGCGACCCAAAATACATATAAACTGCATATGCCGCATACCCAGATCATGAAACTTTTTTTTTTGTGGGGCTGTGTAATTTGAAAGTATATATGTGTATGAATTAACCAAATTAAACCACACCGAAACATAAGTCAAAAGGTATCCGATTGTCGCGTGCCGCTCGACTGTTGCTTTTCTTACTGTGTTATTTTTGATAATCGTTGGAAAATTCGAGCGGCGATTCTATTCTGTTATTTACAAACTTATTGAAAAATTAGATTTGTTTATCTAATTAACTTATTAACCGAAAACTTTGGGTGGCTGTAATTATGGCCGAAAACGAGAAAAGATACGTGCGTTCGTTTCAAAATATATTTTACGATTGCTCCATTGCTTGGCCTAGCTTAACTACGGCGGCGAAACGGGGCGAATTCAAAACAACGAAGAGAGAACTTTATTGCGCTCCTGCTCCGCCCTAAACTAATTACACTAAACTTAAAATTTTTAACTTAATTTAACACCGGCCCCGTTGAAGGCCTGTAAGGCTTCAAGCAATCGGTAACGGAGCCAGTCTATGATGAATGGCCCGTCTGAATATTCGCCCTTCGCTAGTCCTGCTGCTGCTGCCACTTGCCCTGATTTGAAGCCCCAGGACATATTCGCGGGACCATGGCTGCCAGAACAGTTGCCTGAATGACGAGACAATTCGCCATCGCCAACACAGCAATTGAGACCCGTCTGGTCCGTGGTCCGGATTGCTGGTGGGGCGAGTAGCGACCCGCCTGTCAGCAGGTGCCCTGGGGTTAGGGCCTCTCCGTCGCTGGTGTCCTGACTGATTGGTCCGAGTGGCCTCGAGTTCAGCACCGCCTCGACGCCGACGAGGACTGTTTGTAGCTCCTCCGCTGTTAGCTGCGCGCTGCCCACCGCTCGTAGGAGTAGGTGCTTTGCAGTTTTGACACCTGCCTCCAAGAGCCCTCCCATGTGTGGTGCTCGAGGCGGTGTGAACGCAAATTCGCATCCGCTTCTTGATGCGAATTCGCGAATTGCGTCCTCTTGCTCCTCGATCTTCCGTCGCAGATCGTCAAAGTGGCGACTCGCTCCGACGAAGTTCGTCGCGTTGTCGCAGTGCACGATCTGCGGAAATCCTCGGCGACCAACAAACCTTTGAAAACATAACAAAAAGGAGTCAGTGGAAAGATCGGAAACAACTTCTAAACGGACTGCCTTGGACGCAAAACATACGAACAGCGCTATGTAGGACTTATAAGGGGGCCTACCACGGATTTTAAGTGTCGTGTACTGGACCACAAATGTCAAAGGGGCGGAGAGCACGGAGTCGGTTTGCGGGTAAATTCCCCATTATTTGAGTCAGAAGTCGCGGTTTGCATTTGAAACATCTAATGCACGAACGAACTGTCTGACTAGAGACCTCCTGAGAGTTAACAATCCAAATACGCTCCCGAAGGATACTTACAAGTGCTCGTGGGCCAACATGAAAATTGGTTTGATGCAAATGTCGAACATAGCTCTGTACGAATTGAGAGCGTTTAGTCAACAAGAATGGAAAGCTGGCATCATACGATATAGGAGCATTTGCTAGTCGCCCCCAACTCTCAACAATGAGAACTTACACCAAGTTCCCTTGTCTTCGTGAATAAATGGATTTAATCGCTGAAGACAAGGGCCAAGCTTGGATTCCTTGCTAACTCTTTCAATGCCATCATCAAATTCGTGACATTGAACAACTTCGATAATTTTTAAAAAGGCTTCTTTATATTCCGTTGGTGACGGAATCTTTTCAAATTGGGCATCCCTATTTTTGCATTTAACTATTGTAAGGATGTTTTCTCAGGCTGGGGTACATATCTCAGTCTCGCCAGGGCCTTTACAGAAAATTTATATAAAACTAGGACTATCATGACTTTAGTAAGAGAGGAGCTACTAGTTGGTCATACCCTACTGGGGTATTACAGGGTATAGGGGACACACGTGGTCTATGTTACGCATGTGTACTCGCTGGAAAAGTGGATCTCCACATGAGTCCTACCATCACGTGGTCCGTTGGTGACTCACGTGCACGTATCGCGTGTCGCGCGTGACTGGCTGGCTGCTCGTCGTGAGAAACGCACGCGGCCGCGGGTACTTTCGCTTGCACTCCCCTAGGTCGCTCGTCGGTGTATTCCACCATCCGCAACTAGGTAAAGTGTACGCCCACGCACCTCGCTTGCCACCTATCGCCCACTCACGGCGCTTCTCACGGTCGATCGTTGGTCGTGCAGAGCGCCCGTGACCGCAGGTGCTCTCGCCTGTACCCCACGAGCCGCTCAGTGGTGTATTCCACCACGCCGCAGACTCACTACTAGAGTACACGCTCACACACACCACTTGCCAACTGGCGTCTCACTCACGACTCACGATCGGCCGCTGGTCGTGCTAAAATGCCCGTGACCGCAGGTACTGTCGCCCGTACTCCCACAAGTCGCCCTGCGGTGTATTCCACCACGCCGCAACTGGTTAAAGCACACGCTCACGCACCCACTTGCCAACTGGCGTTTCACTCACGACACAAATCACGAGTGGCCGTTGGCCGTGCGGAAGCGCCCGTGACCGCAGGTAGCTTCGCCTGTACTCCCACAAGTCGCTTGATGGTGTATTCCACCACACCGCAACTCGTTAGAACACACGCTCACACCCGCTCGTCAACTGACGTTCACTCACGACACAAACTGCGTATGTGTACGCACAGAATCGCTTACTGGCCAGCGGAGCACCGGCATACCAGAAAGCGCGACTCTGCAAGTACACACACACACATGGCACACACGTATACGACACTTTTCACGTTGCTCTAGAGGGGGAGAAAAATGTATCACTGGGTATATTTAAAAATCACTGCGGGCTTGTTTCGTTATTATATTTAGTACCATTCTTTATTTATTTGATTTCCTAGCGCTAAATTTCTTATCCTAGTTCGGCCCTGCCTTCCTGCCTACTTCGCACCATCTACGTTAGCTATAGCTATTACTTTCGTTATTTAAATATTTCTCCAGCTCACCTGGACTCTCCTGCTACAGGGTTCATCCTTTGATGTCCTTTCTGATGTCCTTGAGCGGGCACTTTGCACTTTTTAACTTGCACTTATTATTTCCCCGTGGGAGAGAGCTATGCTTCCGGCTTAATTGGCTGCTCGCGATCAACTGCCCTTGGCCTAGTTTTCGCAGCTTCCATTTTTCTGCCGCGAACATGTCGTCGCTGCTGCGTACATGTCGCTGCTGCTTGCACGACGCCGCTGCTTGCATGTCGCCGCTGCCTTCGGCCGATCGTGCCTGGCTGCTCGCACTTCGCTGCCTGCACGCCGCCGCTGCTGCGTAGCGTCGCTGCTAGCCTGACGTCGCTGCTGGCCTAGGCGTCGCTGCTGGCCTGGGCGTCGCTGCTTGTCCGACGCCGTTGTCCAAAATCGGTCGCCGCCTGTCTGGCGCCGCTGCCCTAAGCTTGGTCGCGATCCCGTTGCCTGGGTGCCTTGTGCTGTCTGTGCGCGAGCTCTGGGTACCGAGGCACCGTTACTTGTGCAAGTGTGCTATGCTGCCTGAGTCTATGCGCGAGGTCTGGGTACCGAGGCACCGTTGCTTGTGCAGGTGTTCGCCTATGCACCAGCTCTGGGTACCGAGGCACCGTTACTTGTGCATGGGTGCCGAATGTCTGGGGTTACCCTACGTTATGTGCCCTTTTCCTATGTTCTGCCTACGCCCCCTTGCTTTTGCCTATGCTTCTGCTTATATCTTAAGGAGATACTATTGGGTATATTAGGCTTAAAGATATCTTATATATAAGTTAAACTTATAAATTATGTGGCGCGCTTCATGCGGCGTCACACCCCCCCCTTACTTCACCGGGGGTAAGGTCGTGGCCTAATGACTGGCTTCCTTCGGGATGTTGCGGGTTCTTGGCCCGTGCTTATTTACAAAGAAGATGCTTAAAATACCTGTGCTTTCTACCTCCTATCGGGCCCTAATGGTGCGAAACGAGAAACTCTAATGCGATCTTACGAGTAAGTACATATTACGATTCTGATTCCAAGCATGGAAATTTGTTTTAGTCTACCCCACCCGGTACCTGTTGACCCTCGATGGTTGGTTCCTCCCCATGAAATGCCTTCAAGTCGGCCAATCCTGCACTGCGTCTCTTCTTCGTCTTCGCGTCTTGAAGGCGTAGGATCGTGGGCGAGATGTAGCTCACGACTCGATAGGGTCCATCGTAGCGAGGTGCCAACTTGGCGGCGAATCCATCGGCTGCCTTCGACAGATGGTGTTGTCTTAACAGCACGAAGGCACCGATGGCCGGCTTCCACTCTCGGCGGCGCAGGTTGTAGTACTTCCCTTGGTCCGCGCTTGCTTGTTGCGCATTCTCGGTGACGGTTTTGAATACGTCCTGCAGGTGTCGCTCCTTCTCCTCGGGCAACCGTGATTCCGCCCTTATGACAGGAGTAACCTCTTCGTAAAGGGCCCCCGGCAACCGAGGCTCGCGCCCTTGTACGAGATAGGCTGGGCTAAATCCGGTGGTGTCCGAGGCGCTGGTGTTGATCGCCAGACTGATCTCGGGGAGGCGTTCATCCCATGTTCGCTGCTGGTCGTCCAGGTACTGCGCCACCATGGTCTTCACAGTCCTGTTTACCCTCTCCGTGGGGTTCTGCTGCGGGGTGTATGGCGCGGTATGCTGCAGAGTCATGCCTAGCTGTTTGCAGAACGTGGCGAAGGCTCGGCTCGTGAACTGCGTCCCGTTGTCGCAGACTATCATCTTCGGCACTCCAAACCTGGCCAGGATTCGTTCTCTGAACGAGCGCATCAGGTGTGCTGCCGTCGCTTTACGCAAGGGCACCAGCTCCACCCACTTGGAAAAGGCGTCGAAGAATACCAGTAACATGGTATTCCCGTGGGTAGAGCGCGGGAGTGGTCCTACGAAGTCCGCACAGAGCACGTCGAATGGTGCATGCACTTGCCGGGTGTGCATCTGTCCAGGTGGTTTCAGTTGGCTGATCTTGAATTTCTGGCAGGTCTCGCACTTCCGTACGTAACGTGCTACGTCCCGGAAGAGGCCTGGCCAGAAATACCGCTGACGAATCCGGTTTAGGGTCTTTCGTACCCCCTGATGTCCGGCTGTGGGCTGGTCGTGGCATTCTTGAAGCACCCGTTGGCGTTGTGGTTTTGGTACGCACAACTTCCAAGGGGTGTAGTCCTCGTCGTCCGGCCGAAATCCTCCTCGTCGATAGAGCTGGTCGTTCTCCCTCAGGTACTCTGGATACTTCTCGGGTTCCCTCCTAGTCAACTCTAGCATCCGGGTTGTCCACGCACAGGGTGGAGTCTCCTGCGTGACCTGTCGTAGAGTCTCCAAGGGCTGCCTGGACAAAGCGTCGGCTACGATGTTTTGGTCCCCGCGGCGGTAGTGCACGTTGAAGCGGAACTGTTGTAGCTCTAACGCCCAGCGCGCAATCCTTCCAGTAGGGTTCTCGATGCTGTTCAACCACTTCAACGCCAGGTGGTCGGTGACTACGTCGAATTCGTAACCTTCAAGGTAGCATCGCAGCTTCCTGATTGCCCACACAATGGCCAGGCACTCCTTCTCCGTAGTCGAATAACGGCTTTCGGCTACTGAGAGGCGTCGGCTTGCGTATGCGATGACTCGCTCCGTTCCCTGGATCTGTTGCGTCAGCACTGCTCCTAGTCCGACGTCGCTCGCATCTGTCTGAAGGGTGAAACGTTCAGCAAAGTCCGGGCAGGCTAGGACGGGCGCTTGCGTGAGACTCGTCTTTAATGCCTCGAACGCTAGCTGCTGTTCCTCACTCCAAACCCATCGCTGGCCCTTCTTTAGTAGCGACGACATGGGTTGTACCAGGGTGGCGAAGTTTGGCACAAACCTCCGGTACCAGGAAGCGATGCCTAAGCATCTCCGCAACTCCCTGACAGTCGTTGGCGGCTGAAGTTCCTTTATCGCGGCGATCTTGCTGGGGTCGGTGTGGATGCCACCTTCGCTGACCTGGTGCCCCAGGTAGATGATGCTCTTCTGGAAGAAGCTGCACTTGGCCTTATTCAGGCGCAAGTTCGCGTTCCGAAGCCTCCGGAACACCTCTCGTAGGTTATCCAGATGCTCTTGGAGGGTGCGTCCTACTACGACGATATCGTCGAGGTACGCAAACGCGTGCGGCTCCATGTCTGGTCCGATGACTCCATCCAACGCCCGCTGAAATGTAGCCGGGGCCGAATGCAATCCGAACGGCATCACCTTCCAGTGAAAGAGGCCTCTGCCAGGCACGGTAAACGCGGTGTATTCCTTGCTGTTGCGGGCCATAGGTTGCCAATACCCGCTCTTCAAGTCCAGCGAAGATATGTACTTCGCGTCCTTGAGTTTCTCCAGGATGTGGTTGATGCGTGGCAAGGGGTAAGCGTCCGGAATGGATTTCGCGTTCAGCTGGCGATAATCCACGCACATGCGCATCTCTCCGGTCTTCTTCCCCACAAGTACAATGGGTGCACTGTATGGGCTCCTGGATGGCTCGATCCTACCATCTCGCAGAAGCTCATCAACTTGCTCGTTGATGATCTTCTGCATGGCCGGATTCTTCGGGTAGTACCTCTGCTTGATGGGGTACGCATCCCGCATGGTGATGGTGTGCTCCGCAATGGGCGACACCCCCATCAATCCGTCGAACTTGGCTAGCTCGGACTGTAGAAAGGCCTCCACCTGTTCTTCGTCCGCAGCTATCCTCGTTCCTTGAGCCTCGACGCCCCGCAAGGCGGCGTGCCTGGTCTCGGGCCGTCTTCCACGGCGTCTCCGCTTGCTCAGGCCTCCCATGATGGCCGGATTCTCCGTGTCTTGTTGCTGTGTTTCCGCTCGTGCTCTTATTGATTCCTCGCTGTCCTCTCGTGCTCTTCTCAGCTCCTTGCTGTCCTCTCGTGCTCCTGTTAGTTCCTCGCTGTCCTTGCGTGCTCCTGTTGGTTCCTTGCTGTCCTCTCGTGCTCGGGGTTGCCGGAATGGGTTCATCCGCCGTGCGATGGGACAAGTCGGTGGTAAGCCCGTAACCTTGTCCTTGTCTTGGGCCACCTTGTCGTTGTCTTGGGCGTCCTCCGTCGCTTGGTGGGATGTCCCGGGCGTCGGTGCTGCCTCCTCAAGTGTGCTTTGCAGGCGTAACTTTGCTCGGCCACACTTGAGAGTCGCTTCGATGCCGCACAGGAAGTCCATTCCCAGGATCACGTCGTCTAAGATGACGGGCAGTACCAGCATTGGTACTGTCGTCTCTCTCCCAGCTGGATCTTCACCCGCAAGGCTCGTGTCACGGCTCGTGATGATCCATCCGCCAGCTTGATCCGGATCAGTGCTGCTCGCTCGTTCTCCGGTGTGCTTAGCCTGGCCGCCATACGCTCGCTAATAAAGCTGCGCGTAGCTCCCGTGTCGATCGTGGCGTCCGTTGCTGTTCCCTCGATGCGAACATTCGCGATGACACGTCCACTCCCGCACCTCAGAGGTGCTATTCCTGGGAACTGCGGTGCGGCGTCTCCAAGTTGTTCCCCATCGGCTGAAGACGCGCAGCATTTCCCGACGTGGTTCGTCGACAACAGTCCACCGTGCGGACGCCGTGCCGACCGCAGTCCCAACAGAACAACACGCGGCTATTACGGCAGTCTGCCTGTAAATGCCCAGGCTGAGCGCAATTGTGGCACACGCGCTGCAGGTCGCCCTTTGTCGCCCCTGTTGGTGTTGTGTGGGGAGTGGCTGTCGCTGCTGTGGGGCCCGGTGTTGTTAGTAGTGCATGGTTCGTCACTGGCGGGTTCGGCGGCTTCGGGTTCTCCCTCCGTCGATCAACTTGGCTCGTCGCTTGGCGTTGCAGCTCCTTCGTGGTCTCGTACGTGGTTACGAGTTTGCTCAGCTGCGTCAGTGTTTGAAACTCGTGACGGCGGGTGAACAGTTGATACTCCGGCGTCATGTTGTCGTAAATCCTGTCCAGCTCCTGCTCCTGGGTGTACTTGGCCCGTCGCATCATCAGCCGTAGTGCCAGGGCGTAGTCTCGGAATCGCTCACCTCGGCGTTGGGTGCGGCTCCGGATCTCGTCCTCCAGTCGTTGAAAATAGCGCGGGGGGAGGAAAAACTCCATAAACTCCTGTTTGAACTCCTCCCAGGTGACTTTGTAGAGGGTGTTGACCCTGAACCAATCCTCTGCTTGGCCCGTTAGCACGTTCGCGACTGCTTGTGGTAACTGTTGTGGGTCGATGCTGTACAACGCTGCCTTTTCCTTCAGTTGTTCGACGAAACTCCATGGATCTGTAGCGTCGCCGTTGAAGGCTACGCCCCATTTCCGGACTCGATCGGCCAGCTCGTATGAAGCTATCCATCGATGGCTTGGTTCGCTGGTCCTACTACCGGCTGGAAGTGCCGCATTGGACGCCGGGGCAGGTGGACTGTGTCGTCTAGCAGCGCTCCTCGAAGGACTCGCCGCTCGTCGAACTTCCAGGCTTGGTATGGGGATGACGACTTCAGAGTCGCCTTCAGCCGGTGCCGGAGAGGTGTCGCGTGAGCATGCTCCAGGCTGCTTCGGCTCCGGTGTGACTGCATTGCCCAAAGTGGCCTCCAGCTCCATCAGTCGTTGCAGCTGTTCCTTCGACAGGTCCCCTTGACTGGAGAATGCTACCAGACGGCTCCGCATTTCCTCCACTGTACCACTCGTGTCCAGCCCGAACTCCTTGAGGATGAGTTGCAGCTCGCTCTTCCTACGGAAAGCGATCCAGCATGTTCCCATGTTGGACTAGTTTGATTTTGTATTTGTTGACGATGTTCAAAAAAAAATCAGGAAAAATGCTCGCGAGGTATGTGTGCCGTGCGGCACTGAAATGTTTCTTGTCCGGTCTTGATTCACTGTTCACTATTTTCGTGCCCGTTCCCGAAAATGTTCGCTTTGAGGCCCTGCTCAACGAATAGCTCGATCACGAAGAAAAAAGTTCACCCAGGGTGTGTACAGGGTATTGTTGTCTGTCAACGTCGTTTACTACTCGCGACTCGGATCTCGATTCTCCTTTTAGTCCACGATAACAATATCTCGATTACGAAAACGTTTACGCGCACCGAAGGAAATGTTCTCGTTTTTACTGGTAAATGTTTCACAGGATTAAAAAAATGTTCTCGCGACGACAGGATCAACGAAATACTTGATCGCAGGAAATGTTTTCGCAGGATGCGCACAGGGTATAAAGAACACGTGTGTCAACGTTGTCAATGTTGACTACGTGTGGGTCCGGACGCGACTGACTATTCGGTACTCGGTACCGAGTCTTATATACAAGTTTCCTGAGCGATATCGTCGCTCAGGCTGCGCCTGCGCAGGGAAAAATGGTTAAGCAGTGAAAGAAATATAAATCAGAAGGTCAAGATTTTCGCACACGTCAATGTGCGCAGTAGTCGTAGACATATGTGGAACCTGTCCTACGACTTATGTGGAAAACTCTGTTTTTTATGCCTGGCTCGATGTACATGGGTATATATGCTTGCTACTGATGCCCTATGTTAGACTTGTACTGTGTGTCTTGTGCCTCTCTTCTATACCCTACATGAATTAGCTATGTGGGGCTTTAATCCACGGAAAAATGTTAAAAATTCTCAAAACTAAACGTCTAGTCATAGTAGTCCCTGCTCGGGCGCCATCTGTAAGGATGTTTTCTCAAGCTGGGGTACATATCTCAGTCTCGCCAGGGCCTTTACAGAAAATTTATATTAACCTAGGACTATCATGACTTTAGTAAGAGAGGAGCTACTAGTTGGTCATACCCTACTGGGGTATTACAGGGTATAGGGGACACACGTGGTCTATGTTACGCATGTGTACTCGCTGGAAAAGTGGATCTCCACATGAGTCCTACCATCACGTGGTCCGTTGGTGACTCACGTGCACGTATCGCGTGTCGCGCGTGACTGGCTGGCTGCTCGTCGTGAGAAACGCACGCGGCCGCGGGTACTTTCGCTTGCACTCCCCTAGGTCGCTCGTCGGTGTATTCCACCATCCGCAACTAGGTAAAGTGTACGCCCACGCACCTCGCTTGCCACCTATCGCCCACTCACGGCGCTTCTCACGGTCGATCGTTGGTCGTGCAGAGCGCCCGTGACCGCAGGTGCTCTCGCCTGTACCCCACGAGCCGCTCAGTGGTGTATTCCACCACGCCGCAGACTCATTAGAGTACACGCTCACACACACCACTTGCCAACTGGCGTCTCACTCACGACTCACGATCGGCCGCTGGTCGTGCTAAAATGCCCGTGACCGCAGGTACTGTCGCCCGTACTCCCACAAGTCGCCCTGCGGTGTATTCCACCACGCCGCAACTGGTTAAAGCACACGCTCACGCACCCACTTGCCAACTGGCGTTTCACTCACGACACAAATCACGAGTGGCCGTTGGCCGTGCGGAAGCGCCCGTGACCGCAGGTAGCTTCGCCTGTACTCCCACAAGTCGCTTGATGGTGTATTCCACCACACCGCAACTCGTTAGAGCACACGCTCACACACCCACTCGTCAACTGACGTTCACTCACGACACGAACTGTGTGTGTGTACGCCCAGAATCGCTTACTGGCCAGCGGAGCACCGGCATACCAGAACGCACGACTCTGCAAGTACACACTCACACGTACACGACACTTTTCACGATGCTCTAGAGGGGGGAGAAAAATGTATCACTGGGTCTGTTTAATGATCACTGCGGGTTTGTTTCATTTAAATATGTAATAACATGCTTTTATTCATTGTTTTCCTAGCGCTAGTTACTTATTCTAGTTAGGCCCTGCCTTCCTGCCTACTTCGCACCATCTACGTTAGCTATAACTGTTACTTTCGTTATTTAATATTTCTCCAGCTCACCTGGACTCTCCTGCTACCGGGTTCATCCCTTTTCAATTGATGTCCTTGGGCGGGCACTTTTCACTTTTTAACTTGCACTTATTATTTCCCCGTGGGAGAGAGCTATGCTTCCGGCTTAATTGGCTGCTCGCGATCAACTGCCCTTGGCCCAGTTTTCGCAGCTTCCATTTTTCTGCCGCGAACATGTCGTCGCTGCTGCGTACATGTCGCTGCTGCTTGCACGACGCCGCTGCTTGCATGTCGCCGCTGCCTTCGGCCGATCGTGCCTGGCTGCTCGCACTTCGCTGCCTGCACGCCGCCGCTGCTGCGTAGCGTCGCTGCTAGCCTGACGTCGCTGCTGGCCTAGGCGTCGCTGCTGGCCTGGGCGTCGCTGCTGGCTTAGCGTCGCTGCTTGTCCGACGCCGTTGTCCAAAATCGGTCGCCGCCTGTCTGGCGCCGCTGCCCTAAGCTTGGTCGCGATCCCATTGCCTGGGTGCCTTGTGCTGTCTGTGCGCGAGCTCTGGGTACCGAGGCACCGTTACTTGTGCAAGTGTGCTATGCTGCCTGAGTCTATGCGCGAGGTCTGGGTACCGAGGCACCGTTGCTTGTGCAGGTGTTCGCCTATGCACCAGCTCTGGGTACCGAGGCACCGTTACTTGTGCATGGGTGCCGAATGTCTGGGGTTACCCTACGTTATGTGCCCTTTTCCTATGTTCTGCCTACGCCCCCTTGCTTTTGCCTATGCTTCTGCTTATATCTTAAGGAGATACTATTGGGTATATTAGGCTTAAAGATATCTTATATATAAGTTAAACTTATAAATTATGTGGCGCGCTTCATGCGGCGTCACACTATGAAGCGGAACATATAAACAAATACGCTTAGCAGTTTGAGGTGTGACGAGAATCCCTCGATGACGTCCACTAGATCCGATTTAACTACGGCGGCGGCCAGTCCAACCGCTGTTTTTCTTTTCTCCAGCTCCATCATCTCCCTTGACAGCTCTAGGTGCGGATTAACGGGCCAATCTTCATCTTCGTTCTTCAAAAACGAAGGTCCACCAAACCAGATTGACTCCTTCAAGTCGTCAATGTCACAACCTCTTGATACTACAAGTGCTGGGTTTTGTTTTGTCGGTATGTCGCCATGTAGTTTCTTTGGACCACTCCTGAATCTCAGCCACTCTGTTCGAAACGAACGTCGCCAACGACGTAGGATGAGATCGGATCCAGTGAAGAGTAACTTCAGAATCCGACCAGTAGACGATTCGTTCGATATTTATCTTCAATAATGGCTTGATTCTGTGGCAAAGATCTGCTAGAAGGTGAGCGGCACATAACTCAAGTCTAGGAAGTGTTTTCGTCTTGAGCGGCGCTACTTTTGACTTTGAAGTCAACAACGAAACCTTGTAACCTTCAACAGTTTTGCTACGAATATAGACGCAAGCACCGTAGGCTGTCATAGATGCGTCGGCGAATTGTATTGGTGACATCGGATTAGTGAACACATATCGAGGTATGGAGATTTCTTCCACTCTCGACAATGTTTCCTTCAATTTATTCCATGCTGTTTCCAACTGCTGACTCATCCGAGTCCAACTTATTAAGCCACAACTCCTGCAATAGGATTTTGCCTCGAATGACAATTGGACTTAATAAGCCGAGAGGGTCAAACAGCTTCGATGTCACCGACAATATGTTCCTTTTTGTCGCTCGGAGAACCATGACAGAGGTGTCAATTTTGAACTTTAAGGCATCTTCACTAGGAGTCCATGATATACCTAGAGCCTTAGTTGAATCTGAATCTGAGATTGTTATCGGTTTAACTGTGCTCTCAGATGCAGTGACCTCAGGTGAGTTTGAAAACTACTTGCTCAATTCAAAACCTGCTGTTTGAAGAACCTGAGTAACTTCAGACTTAATTGTCTTAAGTTCATCTATGCATGCAGCACCAGTTAACATGTCATCGACATAAAAGTCGGACCGAATAACTTCTGAAGCTCTAGAGAGTGATCCTTTTACGGCTTTTACTCAACCTCTTTAAACACCTAATGGCCAGAAAAGGGGCTGGACCAGTACCATAAGCAACGGTGTTGAGCTTATATAATCTCAAAGATTCAGATGGATCTCGTATTCACACTATCAATTGGAATGGCCTATCAGCTTCATTCACCATTACTTGGCGGTACATCTTCTTGACATCAGCTGTCAAAGCGAAACGATGTAACCTGAAGCAAAGAAGAGTTGAATACAAGTCTTCTTGAATTGTAGGCCCCACCATCAGAATGTCGTTAAGAGACACGTGTGTGGACGTCTTACAGGATGCGTCAAACACCACACGGAGTTTTGTTGATGTACTCTCAGGTCTCAGAACGCACTGATGGGGAATTACATAGTGCGGAGTAGACGTAACATCTATGTCAGATGGTGAGATATGACCTAAGGCGAGGTACTCTTGCATAAATTCGAGATACATTTTCTTCAAGCCTTGGTCACCAATTAGTCTTTTTTCAATCGACAAGAAACGCCGTTTCGCAACCTCGAACGAGTTGCCTAAAACGTTTGGGCCTGATTTAAACGGCAGACTAACTTCAAAGCGACCCGAGGGCAAAATCTGAGTAGTCTTCCTATAGTGGTCTTTACAGAGCTGTAGCTCTGGCGACCATATTTTACTAGTAGATGGCAATTCCTCTAGTGACCAAAACTTCTGCAGCGTGTTATCTATCGAGACAAGCAATTCTTGGCAACTTAACGTTGACGCAGTACCGTGGGGAGCTGGACTCTTTGGAGCATATTTTCCAGCTACAACCCAGCCAAGAAGGTTTTTTGCAGAATCGGATACTCCGGACCTTGCTTTATCTGACCGACGGACAACAACTCGAAAAATAACTCTGCACCAATTAGCATATCTATCCGTTGAGGTTTGTAAAAGTATGGGTCTTCTAATGGTAGGTTCTTTGGGATTTTCCAGTCGCTGACGTTGACTGACTGGTCTGAGTGATACCCAGAAATTGATTTTAGTACCCAAAAATCAAACGCGAACTCACTACCAGTTATTCGCGACTTCACCACCGTATGTATTTTATTCTTGACTTGAGAATTGGCTGCACCAATACCAAGCAAGTTAATACATGACTCTTCTTTGCGGATCTGTAAGCGTTGAGCTAAATCTTCAGTTACGAAGTTAGTTTGTGACCCAGAGTCAAGAAGTGCTCGGGCCAAAATGTAATTTCCACTTCTGGTTCGGACGCTTACGATCGACGTTGCAAGAATTACCCTTTCCAACGCTGACGCATGCATAGAATGCGTAGTGGAAGGGTGATCTTGGCTTGGAGGAGGAGACATTTTCTCTGAAGGTGGTGGTAGCGCTCAGCTATTTTCCGTCACTGTGTATCTATGCAATAATGGATGATGCGAGCGACCACAAACTCGACATTTTTTAGCTTTGCATTTTACAACAGTGTGACCCTTTTTTAGACAATTTATGCATAACGATGCGAACTTTATAAACTCTCTGCATGACGGAGAGACGAGCGAACGGACTACAAGTTTCTATTAAGTGCTCATCTGAATTGCAGTAACTGCAGGGCTGATTTGTGGTAGTTGAAGAGCAGGCAAATGAACTTTGATTATGCTGCCTGTTTGAAACTACTTTTTCCGATTTTGGCTTTGTCGATTCTTCAGCAGTTAGATGCTGGTATCAACGGTTCAATACCCTTTCAAAATCGGACCACAACGGTAATTTTTCATAATCTAGCTGCTCTTCCCACTTTTGTTTGGTCACATGATCTACTCTATTTAATACCAAATGAATCAGCATTGCATTCGCTATTTTAGTGTCATCGCCTATCGATAACAATGAACCATATATAGATGACACAGTATCGATAAGGCTTCTAAGAGAGGATGCAGATTGCTGATTCATTTTAGGAAGACTAAACAATGATGAGATATTGTTCATAAAGATTAGGCTTTCCATAGCCTTTTCATAGTTGCTCTCGGTGACTTGGAATGCCTTCATCGTTGCCAAGGCATCACCAGAGAGACAGGAGATCAGATGGTTAAACTTTTCGATAGCCGGAATGCTCTTATCATTATGAACAAGAGTCTCGAATAATCCCATAAAATTCTTGAACTCAGAATAATTGCCGCTAAATTTAGGTAATGCCAAATTAGGGAGTCGAGCTCGAGTTGGAGCCATCGGAGCCGAAACTTTTTCATTTGTTTCGCTCGATGACTTCACGGCTGAAAGAAGCGACATAATTCTCGCTTTAGTCGTGATTGACAATTCCTCCAACTTGGCTCCAAACTCATCATTTTCATCAAGGCTTTCAATATGTTCTTGAAGTCCGGTTGCCTTGACAATAGCTTCGGACAAAAGTTGAAGCCTGCACTCAAGCTCGGAGACGTCTAGTGGTATAGTACCAGTTCCTAGACGCTGTTCTACCCGGCGAATGCTCTTTACATATACTCGTAGCCTTTTTCTAAGGTCGTCAATAGACGTCCGACTCACTTTTGGCTTTTCTTGTTCCATTTTAATGGACGAAAACGAGAAAGTATATGTTTTTATACCCTTCGACCATTGAAAATGGTCAAAATAGGGTATACTAACTTTGTGCAAATGTATGTAACAGGCAGAATATTCTTGCTCAGGATCACTAGCCGAGTCGATTGAGCCATGTCTGTCTGTCTGGATGTCCGGATGACCAGATGAACACACAGATCTCAGTTATTATAAGAGCTAGAGTTACCAAATTTGGCATGAACATTTCTGTGTAGCCGGCGCAGATCAAGTTTATTTCAAATGTTGGATGCCACGCCCACCGCCCCCGCAAATTAATAATTTGAATTTTGAACTCAATTTATAAGCGCTGTATAAAAGATACAACTTTCTGACTTTAACATATAATAAACTGAATAAAATATCTACGTATTCTGATCGGTCAATAAACACAGAAGTTATTTAAGAAAGTATGAGCATAAAACCAAGTGCTTGTGTCAAAAACCAAGGGAGGCGGGCGAGCACAAAGCGCGAGCGCCATCTGTCGAGAATAATTTCAAAGTATGTGCATATGTATATGTCTACATACATAGGAACATAGGTCGAAGGGTATCCCACTGTCGCGTGCTGCGCGACTGTTGCTTTTCTTACTACTTTATTGTATAATACAAAAAATGACGAAAACAAATATACTTGAATAATTGTCGAAGCACTAGTTATCAAAAAATAATTCGTTGCAAGTGATAAAGAGTTATAAAAGAGTTATACCGGACCAAAAGTAGGGTATGCGTATCACTTGCCGTTTTGAGTTCAAGCGCGCAAACAAAATTGACAACAACAATGCTAGTGAGCGGGTGACGTGCGAAAGCGACAACGAAAAAATCACCGCTGTAGCTTGCTGTGTAAATGTGCGTATGTAAGTTAACAACTAAAATGTTACAATTTAGAATAATGAACTCCAGTACGCAGTTCCAATCTGCAAGCTCAGCGTCTGCATAATTTCCTGGACGCGCCGAGCTGCCAAACTGAATTCTAAGAATCTGTTTGGCAACCGCTTCCGTTCCCACCAATGCATATGATTCCAAGAAGACTGCAACAACTCGACCAACAAGACATCAGCCGATGTCGTGGCCTATTGGAAGCAACGAAGTCGACGTCGATCCTCTGCCACCAAGGGCAGCGCAGCTCGCAGCCAAGACTCACAGCTTGTTAGGGACAGCTTAGGGTAATCAGTTGTAAATTGGATTTAGACAAATAAAGTCATTGTTCTTAATTGAACTCCAAAATCTTTTTATTTTTTACTTTGCAACTTGCAAGTAATTAACTGGCGCCCGAGCAGGGACCGGTACGCGTACTATACAGCAAAACGTCTTGTAAGTTCGCGGCTGGCAATAACATTTGCCGCAACCGGTCTCAAACGCGAGTGTAAGTGAACGTGCAACTCCGAAAAAATTAAACCATTTTTCGTTCGTTGAAATCGACTCCGGCAAATCGAACTTAACTTGTTCATTTGCCCATCGGTGGACTCCAAGGACTGAAGGCAGGGCCACAGACCACCCCTCAACCCTGTACGCATCGCAGGATCCCTAGTCGTCGTGGGACAAACTGGATGAAATCCGGATCGTCGGAGGGAGGAGCCACATCATATAAGTTACCCATAGTACTGTAAGATTACACCAATTCATTATCAAGAAACTAAACTAAAAACACAAATAGACTCTTAAGAAAACACGGATATTTACATAAAAAACCGTAAAACGATAAATCAAACAAAAAGATCACAAAAGTGATATAACCGATTCCAACTTTACGATTCCCAAGGGACCCTCTAAAGTAAAAGGAAAAAACCAGCCTCTGGTTATAAAACAAACAAGCAACAAACACGAACACACACACACATACACACAAAAACAAATTATCTCTAAGAAAACACAATATCTTACTAACTCAATTCAAACATAATAAGCTCCATAATTTGCTCCCTTGACTTATGTAAAACTCGACACATTCTTAATCCAGATTCACTTAGCATTTTATGGCTAACGTAAATAATCTGATCAGGCCCTCAATACTAAGTGCAGAAGCTTGTAGACAAAGAATTAGACGTCAGGAAGAACAAGAACTTAATAGAAATATGGTCGAAAACATAGACAGAGCTGCATTAGCAGCAACAGTGAGTGAAATCCTAGCACAACAATTGCCAGGTTTATTGAGACGTCACAATTCTTCAGAAGAATTTGCGAACGTAACAGACCAGGCAATTACCCCAGAGCATGCAGGGAACTTAGGAGACTTAGACAGAGTGCCGGATATAGTAAAAACTATCCGAGACTTTTCAGGTGACCCTTCAGAGTTCAGCTCATGGAAGAAGAGAGTAGATCGTATCTTAGAAGCGTACAGTACCCCAAAATACTATGGTACGATATCTTCCATACCATACGTAATAAGATTGTAGGACGCGCTGACATGGCACTAGAATCCTACAATACCCCATTGAACTGGTTAGCCATTTCAAAGTGTCTGACTCTTCATTACGCGGACAAACGCGACATTAACACATTAGAATATGAAATGACGATGCTTATACAGGGTGCTAACCAATCAGTGGGAGAATTCCATCACACGGTTTATAAACACCTATCACTAATCCTAAACAAGATTGGTTGTATGGGGTTAGGAAGAGAAGCAGAATTGTTAATGTCGAAGATGTACAGAGATAAGGCTCTAGACACCTTCGTACGAGGATTACAAGGCGACTTGCCTCGCCTACTGGGAATCAAAGAACCAGTAGACTTACCCTCAGCATTACACCTTTGCCTCAAGTTAGAAAACCAGAACTTCAGGGCAAGACATGCTACAAACATGGGACAGACAAGACAGTTTAGGAACCAGACTGCTAAACCTTCACCTGCTCCTCGCAGCACTTCCTTCATAAATAAAGACAACCACCAATTCCACCTCCAAGAACTCAATATTACCAAATCGGACAACAACCACCGACTGTTTTACCACGACAAAATTTAAATAACTTCGGTTACCAGCTTGCACAGCCAGCAGCTGCACCTCAACCTTTTCAGAATAGGCAATTCCCGCCACAACTGTCACCACCTAGGCCACAGGCCCCAAAACCACTGCCGCGTCCAGAGCCTATGGATGTGGATCCCAGTGTTCAGACCAGAATGGTAAATTACATGAACAGACCTCGCTTCGAACCAGGCAAAAGACCACCTGGCCCAATACCAGATGGGATGAAGCGACAAAGAAACTTTAATATACAGACCACAAGAATACAGAAGAAGAATTCCTCTCTTCCATATTTCGTATGCAAGATGAGGAATGGAAAATTTCTTAAAATACTTATAGACACCGGTTCAAACAGAAATTACATCCAACCTAAATTCCTCAATAATCCTATTCAAAATAAAGCACCTTTCAATGCTGTCTCAGTAGGCGGCAGCACAGTAGTTACGCATCATAAGGTAGCGAACCTTTTTAACATTCTAGACGTCAAAGTAAAGTTTTTCCTGTTGCCCACATTGAAATCTTTCGATGCTATTTTGGGCAACGATAGTTTAAAAGAATTAGGGGCAGAGATAAAAATAAGTAAAAATATAATGACACTAAAAACGGTATTTCAATCCCCATCAAAGAAAAAACATTCGAATCAGTCAACACAATTATTCCGAGAACATCCCAATTGTCAGACACACAAAAAGCCAAGCTAAGCGAATTACTCAAGTCATTTCCAGACTTGTTCGCAGACCCAAACCAGAAACTGACCTACAACAACAAATGTGAAGGCAACGATCCGAACCTCGTCCGATACTCCGGTTTACTCAAAATTCTATCAGTATCCAATGACACTGAAAGATGAGGTAAACAAACAGATAAAAGAACTTTTAGAAGATGGTATAATTCGACCTTCTAGGTCCCCGTACAATTCACCAGTGTGGATTGTACCTAAAAAGGCAGACACTTCAGGCGAAAAAAAAATATCGAATGGTTATTGACTATCGTAAACTTAATAAAATAACCATTGCAGATAAATACCCTATTCCCGAGATAATTGAGGTACTTACCCAATTAGGGGACAATAAGGTATTCTCTGTTTTAGATCTGAAAAGTGGCTTCCATCAGATATTTTTGAAATATAGTGACATAGAAAAGACCGCCTTCTCCGTAAACAACGGAAAATATGAGTTTACACGACTCCCATTCGGTCTTAAGAATGCGCCCTCAATCTTCCAACGTGCATTAGATGGCATACTTCGAGAACATATTGGAAAAATATGTTTCATTTACATAGACGATATCATCATATTTAGCAAAGATGGTGATACACATATTGAGAACTTGGCTAAAATTTTTCAAACTTTACAGAACGCCAACATGAAATGTCAGCTGGACAAATGTGAGTTCATGAAAAATAAAGTCGAATTCCTTGGATTTGTTGTCTCCGCTAGGGGAATAGAAACAAACCCGAGTAAGGTGGCAGCGATTGCAAATTATCCCTGCCCGAAAACTTTGAGAGATCTAAGATCTTTTCTAGGGCTCTCCGGCTACTATAGAAGGTTTATACAAAATTATGCCAAATTGGCAAAGCCCCTAACTTGGACACGTGTCCAAAAGAATGTCATCAAAAAAATTAATTTCATTAGACAATGAAGCTCTAGAGTCTTTTAAGAAACTTAAAAGTAACTTAGTTTCAAAAGAAATAATTCTCCGTTACCCGGATTTCAAGAAGGAGTTCCATTTAACTACTGATGCTTCAAATTTCGCGATCGGAGCAGTTCTATCGCAAGGCAACCACCCTATATCATTTCTCTCTAGAACACTTTCCAAAGCCGAAGAGAATTATGCGGCTAACGAGAAAGAGATGCTAGCCATAATTTGGGCACTCAAGGCCCTCAAAAATTACCTGTACGGTAAAGCAAAGGTTAAGATCTTTACAGATCATCAACCTTTAACACATTCTCTGAGTAGCTGGAATGGAAATGCCAGAATCAAGAGATGAAAGGCATATCTAGAGGAGTATGATTATGAAATATTCTATAAACCGGGAGAGGAAAATGTTGTTGCAGACTCGCTCTCAAGAATACCTTTAGAGCAAATTAACTCCGTTGCCTCTACACAACACAGCGCCGAAAGTTCTAGCCATGACTTAATCGTCAGCGTCGAAACCCCAATAAATGTTTTCAAAAATCAAATATTCTTTTACAAATCAGATAACTATGACTACAGGTTCACCATCCCATTTCCTACCTTCCATAGACATGAAATATACCGACTCGACTACACTACGGACGATATAATAACAGACTTTAAAAAATATCTCAACCCTTCCGTAATTAACGGTATTCACACTACTGAAAATATTATGGGAAAAATACAGACAATTTACGGAAGTCACTTCAAAGGAATCAAAACTCGATTCACCCAGTCCAGGGTAGAAGACTTGAAAGACGAAACTGAACAGGATGAAAGAATTCTTGAAATCCATAGGAGAGCACATCGAAACGCTCTAGAAAATCAAAAGCAACTATCAGAAATCCATTATTTCCCAAAAATGAAGCAAAAAATTATACATTTAGTCAAGCAATGTAAAGTTTGCAAAGAGGATAAATATGACAGACACCCCCTAATCCGGAACTTCAAGAAACTCCTACTCCAGAACACCCCGGTCACATATTGCACATTCACATCTACTCTACCGAACGACACTTAGTACTCACTGCAATAGACAAGTTTTCTAAATTAGCGCAAGCACGAATTATAAACTCAACCCCTTTGCGCGATATTATATTCTATTTCGGAGTCCCTAAACATATCGTTATGGACAACGAAAAAGCTTTCAATTCCCAATCAATTAAGTTCATGCTGGAACAGCTACAGATAGAAGTTTATACTGCCCCACCATACAAATGTACCGTTAACGGTCAGATAGAACGCTTCCACTCAACACTTTCAGAAATAATGAGATGCCTCAAGAAAGAGGGGACAGAGAGGAATTTCAAGGAACTTTTAGAAAGGGCAGTTTACGAGTACAATTACAGTTTTCATTCCGTTACAAAGAAACGACCACCAGAAGTATTATTCGGCCAGACAAGATAACATTGAAAGTTTTAAAAATAAACAGAAAACGGACCGGACAAACCAAAATAAGAAAAAAGAAATACGTAATTATCAGCCTGGAGAAGAAATATTCGTAAGAATAAACACTAGGTTCCAAGCTTTCCCCAAGATATAGGAAAGAAACAGTTAAAGAAAACAAGCACACAACAATAATAACAGTATCGGGAAAAACAGTACATAAAAGCCATATCAAAATCTAAAATTTTTCAGGATATTACTATGGATTACGAACGATGTTGGTGGAACGATGCACCTTACGAACTATACGAACGCACAGATAATGACAATAACCAAGGGGATCGGAAAATTACAAACCTCAACGACCAAAATAATACACCTCATTAACCTCGACCAAATCCAAACCGCTTTAGACATTTTACATGAACATACGGAAAAAAGCCTTAAACGCAGT